>CAXHTJ010001103.1:0-45788 GCA_964019445.1 Populus tremula
CCTCAATTACCAGCTTCCCCACTACAAGTATCCTGAACTTCCATAACTGAACCTCAAGTAAGTTCTGAAACTCAACTAAAAATTTTACCTCACAGAACACGAGAGGAAAACCCAAAACTTCGTATGAACCACTCTTACCTCTAATCCTCATTATCCTATGTAATTATGTGTCTTATCATAGATTATCAAAGGAAAATGAAACTTTTATGAACCAAATATCTGCTATATCTATTCCTAACAGTGTGCAGGAAGCCATAACAGATTTAAGATGGAAAGAGGCCATGAATGAAGAAATGAGATCCCTTCAAAAAAATTGCACATGGGAAGTAGTTGAACTTCCTGCAGGAAAGGTACCAGTTGGATGTCGGTGGGTGTTTACCATTAAACATAAAGCAGATGGCACTATTGAAAGGTTTAAAGCAAGGCTTGTTGCCAAAGGGTACACTCAGACTTATGGGATTGATTATATGGAAACATTTGCACCGGTGGCCAAGATAAATATTGTTCGTATCCTACTATCTTTAGCCGTGAACCGTGACTGGCCCCTATATCAATTTGATGTCAAAAATGCCTTTTTGCATGGGGATCTCCAAGAAGAAGTATATATGGAATTACCTCCTGGATGCATTATGCAAATCAAAGGAAGCACAAAGGTATGCAGGTTAAAGAAATCCCTATACGGGTTAAAACAATCTCCGAGAGCATGGTTCGGAAGGTTCACTAAATTCATGAAATCCATTGGATACAAGCAAAGTAACTCAGACCATACATTATTCCTGAAAATAAAAAAGGGGGAAGTCACAGCTCTAATCATATACGTGGATGATATGATAGTAACCGAAAATAATCCTGAAGAGCAGAAAGCCTTGCAGACTCGTCTTGCCCAGGAATTTGAAATGAAATCTCTAGGTCACTTAAAATACTTTCTTGGTATTGAAGTATCAAGATCGAAAGAAGGAATATTTTTGTCACAACGAAAGTATGCTTTAGATTTGTTAAAAGAAACAGGTATGACAGCTTGTAATCCTGTCAGCACTCTTATAGAAGAAAACCTGAAACTAAGTATACATCCACAACAAATCCACACTAATAAAGAACGTTATCAGAGACTAGTGGGACGATTAATGTATCTTGCACATACCAGACCTGATTTAGCTTATGTTTTAAGTGTAATCAGTCAGTTTATGCACTCCCCTAGTGAAGAACATATGAAAGTTGTCACCCGTATCTTGCGTTACTTGAAATCATCTCCAGGTAAAGGAATTCTATTTAAAAAGGGGGACAACTTGAAGATTGATGGATATACCGATGTTGATTGGGCAGGCTCAATACATGATCGAAGATCTACATCGAGATACTTCACATTTATGGGTGGAAACTTGGTCACCTGGCAAAGTAAAAACAAGAAGTAGTGGCTAGATCCTCAGCTGAAGCTGAATACAGGGGAATGGCCAAAGCAATATGTGAATTATTATGGATAAAAAATTTATTGTAGGAATTATAGGTTGAACAGACAAGTCCGATGAGGTTGTATTGTGATAGCAAGGCGGCATGCAACATTGCTCATAACTCTGTCCAACATGATAGAACTAAATATGTTGAAGTTGATAGACATTTTATCAACGAAAAATTAGAAGAAAAAATTATTGAAGTGCCTCATGTTCGATCTCAAGATCAACTTGCAGATGTACTAACGAAGGCAATATCCAACCAAATCTTTCATACCAGTCTCGACAAATTGGGCATGACTAATATCTATGCACCAATTTGAGAGGGGGTGTTAATATTATATTAGTTTCACCTTACTATTAGTTGTACATAATATATTTATATCAGTTATAAATTAGTTTGTAACAGACCGTAATTATAGGAGTCTTTCCATAATAGTTTTACTGCCTACTGCTATATAAAGACAGATGTATTAATGAATTGTTAACTTGTAATCGATATACAAATATTATGAATAAAATTCGTAGAGTAAAACTCATTTTATCAAACCTCAACTAAAAATACTTTTAATAAAATATTTTTTTTCAAACTACAATCACAATAGCTATCGCAATACTAAACACACTCTGAATCAACCATGGTTGCCCTTTCGATAAAAATCCCAAACAATACACATACGATTTTAGTGCGTAATATATTGTGAGGGAAAAACTAATTCTAGCTCTCACAATTTCAAGCATTTAGGTCATTAAATTTCATCGACTCTTTCACTAAACGGTCCCCTCTCCACTCTCAGTTATTATTCACCGCCTCTCCACAGGTTTAAAAAGGTTAATTTTTGCAAGAAAAATTAATGGAGTTGGTTACTCCTGGACTAATAAAACTCAGCTGTTACTATAATTATGTATATGGACAAATTAAAATACAAGGAGATGATAATTAAGGTTAAGGATACCAAATGAAAAATAAAAGATATGATGGAGCAAATATAATTCAACCACTTGAATAGAGGTAATTATTTTCAGTTTAGTTTGGTTTTTATCGATTTTTTTTTAAAAAAAACCAAAACTAGTTCAAACTGATTGGTTTCGGTTTGGTTCAGTTTTTTAGGACAAAAACTGGTTTGCCTCGGTTTTTTCCGGTTTGGCTTGGTTTTTTCAATTTAGCTCGTTTTTTTCTTGTTTGGCCTTGTTTTTTTTTCTACTTTTTTCAGTTTGGGTTCGGTTCACTTTGGTTTTTTCAGTTTCAGACTTATAAAACCGAAACCGAACCTGTCGGTTTTCTCAAAATTTTAATTGTTTCAATCGGGTTTTTTTCACGGTTTGATTTTTTTTGTTATTTTTTTTGTTTTTCTCGATTTAATTGGTTTTTTGATTTTTTTGCTCACTCCTAAGTCTAAGAAGCCATTACTTTTTTTTCAAACGCTGAGATGAGCTATATATATATATATATTAAAAGAGAATATAGTAATTGTTATTTTTTAAAATATTTTTTATATAAAAATAATATTTTTTTATTTTTTAAAAATTAATTTTGATATTAGTATATTAAAATATCTAAAAATATATATAAAAATATTAATTAAAAACAAATTTAAAAACACTTTTAAAATATAAAAATAAATAGAAATATATACCACAGCAGAGTAGTGGATTACGCTCAAGAACAAGCAAGCAAAGGCGAGAAGCATTAGTTCAACCTGTGGTTCTTAAAGGCATGGCTCGCCATGTCTGACTACTCTCACTGCTCATGAGCCCCGATGAGGGAAAATGCTTCGATCAAACTTCTCCGTCCTTGGTCTGACCGTCTTCCCTGCTGCGATCTTGCTTAGTAAGCCTCTCGCTGACTCGACAGATTTAAAGGGTTACATATTGAAAGGAAGAGGAGAGGCAGTGTGAATCTCCAAACCGAACGATCCACAAAATGAATGGCCATGGAAAGATTTATATCATAGCGTGCATTATATATGCTTTGATCAAACAAAGCAGGATTTGATTTGAGGGCATATGAAAATTACAAGGACCAGTTCCTTGAGTCGCCAGGATGATGCTTGAGAAAATGCAAAGCTCTTAAACAAACAAAGACATGCATAGACATTGTTTCAAGGCATGGTTTTGCACAGCCGTGCTGGACATGCTCTAACTCTCCAGCAAAGACAGCAGGCGGAGAACGAAGAAACAAACTAGAACCTTTTCATTTTAGTCCTTGGTTTTGAATTTGTGCATTTTGACTCTCAATTGATTAATATACTTCAAATTCATTCATTTTGGTCCCAGATTCAATCAATTTCAGTTCCTATATTTACGCGCATTTTCCAGTTCGGTTCTTGATTTTGGATTTATACCATGAAGTCCCTAATTGGTCACCAAACTTCAATAATCATGCAATTAAGCCCTTGATTTGACCATATCAACTCTTTAAAATTATATTTTAACCCCTGAACTTTAATTTCTTCCAATTAAGGCCCAAATTGACTTAAAAATCAATTTTTCTTGCCATTAAACCCTCTATAAATTCAATTAAACCTTCATTAAAATCCCATTGACTCTATAAACCTCTAATTTTGGACTTTTCTCCTCAAATTGAATTTTCTTTTCCAATAGGGCTCTCATCATTCAAGTATATATTGTCAAAATTTCAATCTTTGTATTTTTTAACCTCCTTAATCAATTTTTCTGACCATTTTCTAAGCGCTCCAGCCTTCTATTATTTTTATAATTTTTTTCAACTATATATTTATATTTTTTGTTATTATTATTATTATTATTATTATTATTTGTGTGGGACCCAAAATGGGGTTACAACAAACCTGAATTGACTTCAAAATTCAATTTTTCTTGTAAATAATTCCTCAATAAAATTAATTAAGCCTTTCAAAATTCTCATTGAATCATTATCTATTCAAATTTGTATTTATTTGCCATAAATAAATAGATTTTCACCAATAAGGCCTTTTGTCAATCAGAATTAGGTTATCAATATATATCGCTAATTTTATATGTTTTGATCCTCCAACTTTTCCACTTGTCATCTTACTCATCCACCACCAATCTTGGGCAATCCTCTAGGTTTTCTTTATATATGTTCTCTTGTATTTTGGAGTTTTTTTTCTTAATTTTTTATGAGGTGAAAAATAGGTAATAACAAAAACAAAAACCTTTTACTTTGGAAAAATTGGAAATTTATTTTAAAAAGTGAATTTTGATTTTTATTAGCTTCTACAAGAATTTTCATCTTAAAACACACAAAAAATGATTTTTTATTTAAAAAAAAAAAATAGTCATCATTCAAAGTTTCAATATTCACCCAACTGTGGAATCAAATTGATATAAAATATAATATTTATCTAAAAATAAATGATAGTTAAAAACTTGATTGATCAATTTATAAATAACACTAGCAGTCCAGGACAAAAATTCCAAAAACATACTCTCTAAAATTAAGCATTTGTTATGCTATTGATAACGTAATTTTTTATATATTTATATCTCTTAGAAATAGACAAAATAGAATATTAACTTATTTAGTCAATAAACTCACTAGAGTGAGGGTGGGTAACATAATGAAAATGACAAATATTGTGTGCTACAATCTCTAGGCTTCAAAAATAATAATTAATTTATACAATTAAAAGGAGAAAAAAAATACAGTTTAATCTGGACTTCAAGGAGCAAACGGATTGCCATCTATAATTTCAATATCAACATTCTAATTCAAATCAAAAGGGTTAAAAAGAAACATTTGGATTATAGATTATGAGCAATAAGTTCGTCAAAGAATAAATTTTAAAATCTAATGAGAAATTGTTTCTTAAAAAATAATGATACGGGTAGTTTAAAACATGTATCCTGGTAAAATAGGCTGGTATGTGTCTGATATTAAAGTAGTTTTTATGATTATGATTTGGAAAAAAACCTATGAAACATAGTTTTTTAATTAAAATTTAAGATAAAATGCTCATTAAAATCCATATAAAAACGCAACTCCAATAACATAAACATATTGACCTTAATAAATGGCTCATCCCAAATTCCAACTGAGAAAGGTACGTTGCTGAGGGAAAAGGACAAGGTCAAAGAGAACACTGGGGAGGAGAAGAGAGGAGGAGGGGAAGCACATGGAGGATTTGCCCGCTTCTTGTTTTGGACCTTTGTGCATGTGTTCTTCGCGATGTGAGATGCCGACCCTTCACCAATCACAAGTCACAGCCCCCTTACCTTTCTCTGTCAACTTGGATCTCCGATCTCCATTTCCCTCTCTAATTAATTCTAAGATTTAAACATGAGCAATCTTTTTTTCTCTCTCTCTTTTTCAATCTTCCCCATGAAATGGGGTAGTGTACCGTTCACAAGATAATGCAAAGCGTCAAGATCCATCACTGAGGTCTCTCGCATCATTCACAAGATGGCAGCTGTCAATGAAAATTTAATTTTGTTTTTTTATTAAAATTTTAGATCGTTTTAATGTATAGTATTAAAAATAATTTTTTAAAAATAAAAAAATCATTAACATATATTTTAATATAAAAATTATTTAAAAAATAATTATTATTATATTATCAAACATATTTTTAATCTCGAGTTAGAGGGATCAGAAATACTGTTACACAAACAGTAGTTTACTCAAAAAAAAATGCAAAGCGTCAAGATCCATCACTGAGGTCTCTCAGCATCATTCACAGGATGGTAGCAGTCAATGAAAATTTATTTATTTATTTTTTACTAAAATTTAATACGATTTATATATTTTTTAAAAATAAAAAAATTATTATTATATATTTTAATATAAAAAATTATTTGAAAAATAATTATTATTACACTGCGAAGCATATTTTTAATCTCGAGTTAGAGAGTCTCAGCGCGGGATCAGAAATACCGTTACACAAACAGTAGCTTACTCAAAACAAGTGCAAGTGTCAACAATTCAGAAGGGAAAGAAAATACTCCAAAGGGAAACGATGACTTGATGCACGTTTTGTTACCAAGCCATGCCGGCCGTAGTGCCCGTTTCCGTTTTGCTTAAGCTTTTCAACCTGCTTTTTAAGCAAAAAGTAGCTGAGAAGCTTTAAACAAACATATTATATATAACATATAAAACTTAAAATTAAAAATATTTATATAAATAAATTTTAAATTATATCTCTTAACTTTCATATTACTTCATTAATTTTATGTTACTTTTATAAATTATTCATATTAATTATATAATTAATAATATCATAATTATATTATATATAAAATATCTAAATTAGTTATATAATTATATTTAAATTAATTTAACATGAAATATATTAAAATATAATTAGTTTTTCTAAATAGTTTTTTATTATTGGAATCCACATAATCAAAAAAATTATATTTATATTATTTAAAAAGTTATTTTCTTCATTTATTTTTTTATTATAGCATTTTCCATTGAAGATGCTCTCTTACAAACAAAGGCATACATAGACATTGTTTTAAGGCACGGTTTTGCACCGCCGTGCCGGACATGCTCTAACTCTCCAGCAAAGACAGCAGGAGGAGAACGAAGAAGCAAACTAGAACTTTTGAAAGAAATCATAAATGTGCTTATTGATCTCATCCGCCCTCTCTTGATTGAGGAAATGCCCTACTCCTTCCATTACGACTAGTTCCTCTAAAAATGGAACGTCT
Organism: Populus tremula; assembly: GCA_964019445.1. NCBI lineage: Eukaryota > Viridiplantae > Streptophyta > Magnoliopsida > Malpighiales > Salicaceae > Populus > Populus tremula. Next base: position 7,104 of record CAXHTJ010001103.1, read on the forward strand.
CTCTTGAACCCGCCTGAGTCTATATAATCCTTCCCACCAATAGAATTATAGGTCAGGTCCTCATCACCAATAATAAACTTGACAGGTACTGTCACCTGAGCCCCTGTCCATGGTGCGGTGAGCTCCCAGTTCCTGCAATGCGGGATGGAAAAGGATTTAGAAAAAGGAAAAATGAAGCAAGAACAATCATGGGAAAAAAAGAGAACAAGATGGGATTAAATCTGTTAAAAGATCAGATCAGCATAAGAACGCCAGCTGACATACTGAAACAAGGCCCTTGTCCCGATCAATACACCATAGCGACATGGAAATAAGAACTTCAATTCAATGCAAGGAAAGGTAATCTCTTATAGCATCTCAAGTAAATATACAAGGCCCCTAGTCCCAATCAATGTGCAATAGTGCCATGGAAGTAACCAGAACAGAATTGAAAGACTGAAAGAGCACCAGACTACTGGAGATTTTCCACTGTAAAATCGGCGTTGCTGAGAAATCTCAATGCACTAAAGAACAACCGGAAGGGAAACACACCTATCCAGATTCCGATAATAGTTTAATCCTCCAGTAAAGCCTTTCTGCTCAAATTTGTTGGTGTAGTACTCGAAATCTTCCTCAGACAACCAAGAGGGCAAGACAAGTGGAGCATCCAGCGGGGCTCCATTTAAACCTTTACCTTTATATAAAAAAAGAGGTTCTGCAACTCGGTGCGTTAACAATTCCTTCAGAACTCTCTCCGTGCCTCTCTCTGCATACTCAGCTTCAATCACTCCAGGCTCCTGCAAAGACAATCAAGCAGTTTGTGTTGGAACAATGATAGGTAAGTTCAAGATGAAAAAGATTAAGAGGAAAAAGAAAATCTTCCATTCTCAAACTAGTTGAACAAGAAAGCAACTTCATGCATTGAAATCATAAAATAAAATGAACTGATCAAAGAAAAAACCTGAAATCTGCACATGTAGTAATCATCACCATAATGTTTCCTCAAAGTCTCAACAAATTTCCTCTCAGGATTCCTCGGAATAAACAAAACACTGGTATTAACCAGAGCTTTAACTCTATCTGGTCTAAACAAACACATATACCAAGCTATAATAGCACCCCAGTCGTGTGCCACAACAAAAACTTTATCCTCATTTGGTGCCACAACATCAAGCAACCCAATTAAATCACCAACCAAATGGAAGCATGTGTAGCTTGTAATCTCAGCTGGGGCGTCTGTGTCACCATACCCTCTCAAGTCAGGTGCCACAGATCTATAGCCAAGTGAGGATAGAGCTAAGATCTGGTATCTCCAGGAGTACCATGATTCGGGGAATCCATGGAGAAATAGAATAACCGGAGCATTCTCTGAGCCTTTCATTGCTACATGCATGGTAATGCCATTAGCATGAATGGTTCTGTGTTCTATGGAGTCCATGGTTTTTGTTTGTGCGTTAAAAGTTTTGTTCTTGATTTCTGAGATTCTTATAGTGCAAGAAAATGGAGTTTCTCTTTGTGCGTTAAGACCTTGTCGCATGTGTGCGGCGTCGCGGCAAATATTCCACTTCAATCTAAATGTATCTATCTATTTGGAAAATATGGGAAGACAAGAAATTCTTGTCTTTTATCGGTGAAAAATGGAATGGAAGTCGCTACCTAATATTTTAGTCAGTAGGAACCCTAACTAGTATTAGAGATTGTGTACGGGGACTGATTACGTAAAGAAAATGTATTATCATCCCAAATACACCTTACCTAAGGTAAGATGCATTGTTTGATTGTCTGATAAAAAGCTAAGGTGTTATTATATTTTTAATTATTGGTCTATCTATGTTTCAAGAAAAGTCCTCTTTAGTAAAGAGGTCCTCATCTTATCGGGTAAAAACCTAATCGTTCTAATGTTTATATAAAACAATATTTTTAATATCAAGAATATGCTTTATTTATAAATTTATAATCTCAGATACTAAAAGAAGATAAAAAAAAAATTTAGTATTTTTGAAATATTGGCCTAGTTCTCATTACTCTAACAAACTTGTTATTAAAGCCAAAGTGCATGCTAAAACCTTTTTTTTTTTTTGAATTTTTTTGTGTTTTATGTATAAAAAACAAAATGATTTTTTTTTTTTGTATTAAAATACGATGTGATGATTTTTCTGATCTTTGAGAGACTTGGCCATAGGCATGAAAAACAGAATATATTTTTTTTCACAAAAAAAAAATTACAATGTTTTGATGAATAACATGTATTTTAATACTGGATTTGTATTTTTACGGTATAAAAATACAAACCAGTATTAAGCAATTTTGATAACAAATATGCAGGAAAATCAACAAACGTTTTAAGGATTTTTTAGAATATATATATTAAAAAACATTATAATATGGTGCCTTGAAGGTATTGGCAAAGAAGGTCAACATCTCTGTTTCTATCAAAGGAGTTTGGACATGCATTGCCTCATCCCTCCAGCTTTGTGCACTGACTCTTGGCTCCTTTTCTCCACTGACATTAGACTTCTTCGATCTGAAGCGATTTTCATGTTAAACTTGTACTGCTTAAGGAAAGCCTCCACCAAATCTCTCCAACTCTTGATCGTAACACTGTCTAACCTCATGTACCAGCTCAAAGTGGATCCTGCGAGACTATCTTGAAAGAAATAGATTAGCAATTTATCATCGCAGATTAGTTCCGCCATTTTGTTTTAGTAGGATCAAAGGTGAGTGTTTGGGCATTCCAAACCCATGTACTTAATGAAATTTGGTATACTAAAATCATTTGGCACAACGATGTTTGGTACCAGACATATTTCGGCTGCTCGCATAGGGTCAAACAAGTCATTACCTTCAACTGCCCTTAATCTTTCTTCCAAAGCAAACAGCTTGTCATGGTCCATCAAACTAGGAGACCTACTAACCATGGCTCCCTCCGTTGTTAAGTCCGCAGTGATTGGAGCATGAGTTGGCTGGATAGGGGTGATGGGCACAAAATGTTGGTCATTGGCCGAGTTTGCCCTTTGGTTTTGAGATGCTTGAGGGATGTGAGCTGCTGGCGCTTCTGCAGGCGGTTGTGCAGATGTTCCTTCACCATTCTTAACTCTTAGAAGTTGCTCGAGTAGGTCGGGCAGCGATCGAGCAACTTTATTTTTTATGGATTTTAACTCGGTCTGATAATGTAACTTTAAATGAGCTCTTTCTTCATTCTTCATCCTTGATCTGGACCGGGTGTAGTGGACTTTAGATGTGGGACTTATGTTTCACGATTTGAAATGCATATGGTAAATCAAAAACAAATGTGTGATGAAAATCTGATGCATATATGATGTGTATTTTAGAGCTGATTCATGACTTTTGTAATCTTTTAGGCAAGATTTATGAGTCAACTTGATTATTGTAAATGAGGGTTTGCCAAGTTCTTATCATAGTAGCTTACCAAAACACGTTAGAAAGAAAAATAGGTCATGGCCTTCTTATAAATAAAAGTCGCTCATACAAAACAATAATAGAAAAAAGGCCTTATACATCACTACCCTTAAAAGGCATTTCCCCTATTAGCTAAGTCCCCAATAAAGGTGGTGATGGCCTCCATGTACTCTCGATACTTTGAAGCATCATTTCCAACTTGTGTGGCTTGTTGTTGCAACCTTTCTGCACAATAGGCTACTTGTTTGACCTGTTTTGTCATATATCTTATCTTATCATGGAACACGGTGTTATCTACGATTATCACTTCGTTGTTGGCTTATAAGGCTTCATTATTTCTTTCCCACATTCAAACCATAGCCCTCGACCGTGCCAACTTATCCCTTGCCCTTTGTAGTTCTTCTCTCTCGATATCCAGCTCAGCTATTTTGGAGTTAATTTGAATTGCCAAGCTGTCCATGTAGTCTTGACATTCTTGACGCTCTTGCTTAACCTTACTAAGCTCTTCTTCCATCTCGAATAATGGCTTATCGACTCCCTCAGCACTTCTTCTTGTATTTTGATCTCGGATTGTAAAGCTATTATCCTTCCCTTTGAAGACTTAGCTCTCTTCTGGTAATCTCCCATATCAGACTCAGCGGATTTCCTTGCACTTCTCTCTTCCTCAAGCTGCACCATATATTGAGCTCTGGTCCTTCTTTCCTCTTCTATGTCGAGCTGGACTAGTCGATTCTTCTCTTTTTCAACTTCTACCTTCTTTAAAAGAATGCTCCTTCCCTTTTTCAAAGAATCCATCATCTCTTTATCAACATTCATCTCGCTTTTTGTTGATCTCTTAACCTTAGACAACTCTTTTTCTATAAGCCCATTCTTGTTAACCAGCTCATCATATTCAGTTATTCGATTCCTTAACTTAGCTTAGACCCCTTTTGCTATTTCTTCACCTACCTCAGCCCTTTTCTGCCATTCTTTTAAAGATGTTAACTGCTTATCCTATTTTTCCAATTACTGGTTCAAGTAATTCCTCTTCGTATTTTGTTCCTCTTAACTCTTCCTTAATATCAGTCCTTTTTCCTTTTTGATTTCTCTATTGGTGATTTTGGATGTTTTAGTGTTGAGAAACCCCTCACTTCAGAAAGCTCTTCATTCCTCCAAACTGTATAATTATGGCTGAATGATGTTTCAAAATTGCTCCCTTCTTCCTTTTTTACCATCAAGGGTCTTTCCCAATCTTGTCGGATAAGTTCCATATGTTCGAGGAATGGTTGGTGCTTGAATAAACCTATGAAATCAGCTAAACCCAGAGTTCTTGGTGCGTGTTGTATTCCACCCAACTGCCTTGTTATAAGTGCGGGTGACCAACTGATGTATCTAGTTACACCGATCAAAGGAACCTATATCTTGCTTCCACATCTCATTATGCAGATGGCGTTTTTCATCCACGATGCTTTCCATTTGAAGTTGCTCCTTAGCAATGCTGCACATTTATCTATCCATGCTTTCTCATCCCAGTTCTTCTAAGTCTCATCTATGGTAACTTTTAATGGTCGCAGGTCAAACCACCAGAAGTTGTTAAAGATATCCCTTGATGTTTTAATATGACTGATAATCCATAAATACAACATAGGGATGCAACATCTCATGGCTCCTTTTCCATGCGTTCTGCAGTGGTTGAGTGATAACAGGGTTTCTCCTAAAATGGCTAAAGAGGGATTGATCCGGTCATGCTCATATTCTATGAAGACATTTTCAGCTTCTAAACTGATGCCTCTAATTTCAGAAGGGAACAATACTAGTCCAAAGATGGTGAAGGCCACCAACCTTATCATTCATCTCCCAACTTGCCTTCTTCAGCATTTTTCTTCATTCGAGCTTCAATGACCTTCCATTTAAAACCCCCCCTCAGTGACTCTACATTGGCTGATCTTTCCCACGCCTAATAAACTGACTACCTTCGAATTTATGTCTTCAAATCTTCTCCTCAAGTAAATCTTGTGGCTGTTGTTTGGAAAATCTAGAATCCTCTCGTATTCCTCCAAGGTAGGTGTCATATCAATATTCCCGAAGGTAAAACACCGATAACTAGGATCCTAAAAATTTAGTAGGGCTTTGATTGTTGCTGCTTGTATGGGTAACCTCATTTCTTGTGCAATTCTCCCATATCGCCTTTCAAAAAAAGTCTCATTAATATATTCCATAATAGACAATAACTTCCTTAAGTCATTTACCATGTGATTTATCTTGGTAATGTAAGGTAACCCGTTAGCATCGATTCTTGGACATTTTCCTTCAGCTACCTGAGTCAACTCAGATTCTTGCCCAAACTCTTGGAAATATAGGTACTTAGTCATGATTTCAGCTCAAAACCTGGATTGATGAATTTAACATTATTAATATTGATGCAAATAAAAGTAAGATACATATCCTAAGGACAAGCTCTATTTATTTAGTGATAATAGGTAGGTTTTCTACCTGGTCTTTAAAGGGTCTCATATCTGCCCAGTGACATTCTTCGTAAAGACAGTATGGAGGCGTTGAAAGAAACAATTAAGGCACGTATGCCCATCATTATCAACCAAGCACTTAGTTATGAGTTGGGTGTTTCACGCATCTAAACCCTGGCCAATAGTCCTAGAGCAAATTGTTAATCCCCCACCTAACTTAAGGCTTGTGTGTGCTTCTTAAAATCAAAGTATATGATATATGAGATAGTTCTATACAATGCATGAATAGTATGTTTAATATATTTAAAAAATATAAGCAAATAACAAAAGGAAAGACAAACTAACAATAAACACATGAAAACACAAACAAATCAGACAAAAACAAAGCTTAGTCTACACAGTCCCTAGTGGAGTTGTCATTTTGTCGCATGTGTGCGACGTCGCGGTGAATATTCCACTTCAATCTAAATGTATATATCTATCTGGAAAATATGGGGAGACAAGAAATTCTTGTTTTTTATCGGTGAAAAATGGAATGGAATTCGCCACCTAGTATTTTGGTCACTAGGAACCCTAAGCAACGTGCCTTTGTCAGTTGGAATTTGGGATGAGCCATTTATTAAGGTCAATATGTTTATGTTATTGGAGTTGTGTTTTTATATGGATTTTAATGAGCATTTTATCTTAAATTTTAATTAAAAAACTATGTTTCATAGGTTTTTTTTTTCAAATCATAATCACAAAAAACTACTTCAATATCAGACACATACTTGCCTATTTTATCAGGACACATGTTTTAAACTACCCGTATCATTATTTTTTAAGAAACAATTTCTCATTATATTTTAAAATTTATTCTTTGACGAACTTATTACTCATAATCTATAATCCAAATGTTTCTTTTTAACCCTTTTGATTTGAATTAGAATGTTGATATTGAAATTATAGATGGCAATCCTTTTGCTCCTTGAAGTCCAGATTAAAATGTATTTTTTTTCTCCTTTTAATTGTATAAATTAATTATTATTTTTTAAGCCTAGAGATTGTAGTACACAATATTTGTCATTTTCATTATGTAACCCACCCTCACTCTAGTGAGTTTATTGACTAAATAAGTTAATATTCTATTTTGTCTATTTCTAAGAGATATAAATAAATAAAAAATTACTTTATCAATGGCATAACAAATGCTTAATTTTAGAGAGTATGTTTTTGGAATTTTTGTCCTGAACTGCTAGTGTTATTTATAAATTGATCAATCAAGTTTTTAACTATCATTTATTTTTAGATAAATATTATATTTTATATCAATTTGATTTGACAGTTGGGTGAATATTGAAACTTTGAATGATGACTAATTTTTTTAAAAAATAAAAAATCATTTTTTGTGTGTTTTAAGATGAAAATTCTTGTAGAAGCTAATAAAAATCAAAATTCACTTTTTAAAATAAATTTCCAATTTTTCCAAAGTAAAAGGTTTTCATTTTTATTTTTGTTATTCCCTATTTTTCACCTCATAAAAAGTTAAGAAAAAAAAACTCCAAAATGCAAGAGAACATATATGAAGAAAACCTAGAGGATTGCCCAAGATTGGTGGTGGTTGACCAAGATGACAAGTGAAAAAGTTGGAGGATCAAAACATATAAAATTAGCAATATATATTGATAACCTAATTCTGATTGACAAAAGGCCCTATTGGTGAAAATATATTTATTTAGGGCAAATAAATACAAATTTGAATATATAATGATTCAGTGAGAATTTTAGAAGGCTTAATTAATTTTATTGAGGACTTAATTACAAGAAAAATTGAATTTTGAAGTCAATTCAGGTTTGTTGTAACCTATTTTTGGGTCCCCACACAAATAAAAAAAATAAAATAATAATAATAAATAATAAAATAAAAATAAAAATAAATATATAGCCGGAAAAAATTATAAAAATAATAGGAGGCTGGAGCACTTAAAAAATTGTCAGAAAAATTGATTAAGGAGGTTCAAAAATACAAAGATTGAAATTTTGACAATATATACTTGAATGATGAGAGCCTTGTTGGAAAAGAAAATTCAATTTGAGGAGAAAAGTTCAAAATTAGAGGTTTATAGACTCAATTGGATTTTATTGAAGGTGTAATTGAATTTATAGACGGTTTAATGGCAAGAAAAATTGATTTTTAAGTCAATTTGGGCTTTAATTGGAAAAAATTAAAGTTCAGGGGTCAAAATATAATTTTAAAGAGTTGATATGGTCAAATCAGGGGCTTAATTACATGAATATTGAAGTTTGGTGGCCAATTAGGGACTTCATGGCATAAATCCAAAACCAAGTACCAAACTGGAAAAGACACGTAAATATAGGGATTGAAATTGATCGAATCAGGGATCAAATTGAAAAAATTTAAAGTCCATTATAAAACATGTAGTTTAAAACATGTGTCCTGGTAAAACAGGCTGATATGTGTTTGATAATGAAGTAGTTTTATTTGAAAAATATATATATAAAAGATAGTTTTTTAATTAAAATTCATATAAACGTTGCTGAGGGAAAAGGACAAGGTCAAAGAGAACACTGGGGAGGAGAAGAGAGGAGGAGGGGAAGCACATGGAGGATTTCGCCGCCGCTTCTTGTTTTGGACCTTTGTGCATGTGTTCTTCGCGATGTGATGATGCCGACCCTTCACCAATCACAAGTCACAGCCCCCTTACCTTTCTCTGTCAACTTGGATCTCCGATCTCCATTTCCCTCTCTAAATTAATTCTAAGATTTAAACATGAGCAATCTTTTTTTCTCTCTCTCTTTTTCAATCTTCCCCATGAAATGGGGTAGTGTACCGTTCACAAGATAATGCAAAGCGTCAAGATCCATCACTGAGGTCTCTCAGCATCATTCACAAGATGGCAGCTGTCAATGAAAATTTAATTTTGTTTTTTTATTAAAATTTTAGATCGTTTTAATGTATTAGTATTAAAAATAATTTTTTAAAAATAAAAAAATCATTAACATATATTTTAATATAAAAAATTATTTAAAAAATTATTATTATTATATTATCAAACATATTTTTAATCTCGAGTTAGAGGGATCAGAAATACTGTTACACAAACAGTAGTTTACTCAAAAAAAAGTGCAAAGCGTCAAGATCCATCACTGAGGTCTCTCAGCATCATTCACAGGATGGTAGCAGTCAATGAAAATTTATTTATTTATTTTTTACTAAAATTTAATACGATTTATATATTTTTTAAGAATAAAAAAAATTATTATTATATATTTTAATATAAAAAATTATTTGAAAAATAATTATTATTACACTGCGAAACATATTTTTAATCTCGAGTTAGAGAGTCTCAGCGCGGGATCAGAAATACCGTTACACAAACAGTAGCTTACTCAAAACAAGTGCAAGTGTCAACAATTCAGAAGGGAAACGATGACTTGATGCACGTTTTGTTACCAAGCCATGCCGGCCGTAGTGCCCGTTTCCGTTTTGCTTAAGCTTTTCAACCTGCTTTTTAAGCAAAAAGTAGCTGAGAAGCTTTAAACAAACATATCATATATAACATATAAAACTTAAAATTAAAAATATTTATATAAATAAATTTTAAATTATATCTCTTAACTTTCATATTACTTCATTAATTTTATGTTACTTTTATAAATTATTCATATTAATTATATAATTAATAATATTATAATTATATTATATATAAAATATCTAAATTAGTTATATAATTATATTTAAATTAATTTAACATGAAATATATTAAAATATAATTGGTTTTTCTAAATAGTTTTTTACTATTGGAATCCACATAATCAAAAAAGTTATATTTACATTATTTAAAAAGTTATTTTTTTCATTTATTTTTTTATTATAGCATTTTCCATTGAAAATGCTCTCTTACAAACAAAGACATACATAGACATTGTTTTAAAGCACGGTTTTGCACCGCCGTGCCGAACATGCTCTAACTCTCCAGCAAAGACAGCAGGAGGAGAACGAAGAAGCAAACTAGAACTTTTGAAAGAAATCATAAATGTGCTTATTGATCTCATCCGCCCTCTCTTGATTGAGGAAATGCCCTACTCCTTCCATTACGACTAGTTCCTCTAAAAATGGAACGTCTCTCTTGAACCCGCCTGAGTCTATATAATCCTTCCCACCAATAGAATTATAGGTCAGGTCCTCATCACCAATAATAAACTTGACAGGTACTGTCACCTGAGCCCCTGTCCATGGTGCGGTGAGCTCCCAGTTCCTGCAATACGGGATGGAAAAGGATTTAGAAAAAGGAAAAATGAAGCAAGAACAATCATGGTAAAAAAAGGGAACAAGATGGGATTAAATCTGTTAAAAGATCAGATCAGTATCAAAAAAGCAGACGTCCCCATCTCGAACGCCAGCTGACATACTGAAACAAGGCCCTTGTCCCGATCAATACACCATAGCGACATGGAAATAAGAACTTCAATTCAATGCAAGGAAAGGTAATCTCTTATAGCATCTCAAGTAAATATACAAGGCTCCTAGTCCCAATCAATGTGCAATAGTGCCATGGAAGTAACCAGAACAGAATTGAAAGACTGAAACAGCACCAGACTACTGGAGATTTTCCACGGTAAAATCGGAGTTGCTGAGAAACCTCAATGCACTAAAGAACAACCGGAAGGGAAACACACCTATCCAGATTCCGATAATAGTTTAATCCTCCAGTAAAGCCTTTCTGCACAAATTTGTTGGTGTAGTACTCGAAATCTTCCTCAGACAACCAAGAGGGCAAGACAAGTGGAGCATCCAGCGGGGCTCCATGTAAACCTTTACCTTTAGGTAAAAAAAGAGGTCCTGCAACTCGGTGCGTTAACAATTCCTTCAGAACTCTCTCCGTGCCTCTCTCTGCATACTCAGCTTCAATCACTCCAGGCTCCTGCAAAGACAATCAAGCAGTCTGTGTTGGAAAAATGATAGGTAAGTTCAAGATGAAAAAGATTAAGAGGAAAAAGAAAATCTTCCATTCTCAAACTAGTTGAACAAGAAAGCAACTTCATGCATTGAAATCATAAAATAAAATGAACTGATCAAAGAAAAAACCTGAAATCTTCACACGTAGTAATCATCACCATAAAGAGTCCTCAAAGTCTCAACAAATTTCCTCTCAGGATTCCTCGGAATAAACAAAACACTGGTATTAACCAGAGCTTTAACTCTATCTGGTCTAAACAAACACATATACCAAGCTATTATAGCACCCCAATCATGTGCCACAACAAAAACTTTATCCTCATTTGGTGCCACAACATCAAGCAACCCAATTAAATCACCAACCAAATGGAAGCATGTGTAGCTTGTAATCTCAGCTGGGGCGTCTGTGTCACCATACCCTCTCAAGTCAGGTGCCACAGATCTATAGCCAAGTGAGGATAGAGCTAAGATCTGGTATCTCCAGGAGTACCATGATTCGGGGAATCCATGGAGAAATAGAATAACCGGAGCATTCTCTGAGCCTTTCATTGCTACATGCATGGTAATGCCATTAGCATGAATGGTTCTGTGTTCTATGGAGTCCATGGTTTTTGTTTGTGCGTTAAAAGTTTTGTTCTTGATTTCTGAGATTCTTATAGTGCAAGAAAATGGAGTTCTTGTTGTTATTTCTGATACTCCAGAGGTGATTAATAATTATTGACAGTATTTTATATATTTAAGTACACGTCTCTACCATTCCGAAGAAAAGTTAACCCCCACCGCCAAGTCCTGCATCCAGCACTGGCTCTTAGCTGACAGTATACCACCTTTGCATTAATTATTGATAGTATTTTAATTTATGTCATTTGCTTATCTTCTAAGATCTGATGACGGGGAAGAGATTTTGTTTCATATGAAAAAAGGCTTCAATTATTGAACTCTTAATTATTGATAATATTTTAATAATTAAACTTTTAATTCATCCATATACAGAGGTCAAAATTTTAAATTTTGACGATGTGCATAAATAGTCTTTTTTTATATAATTTTTTATTAAAATAATATTTAAGTGATTGATTGTTTATGTCATTATTTTTAAGATTTGAGTTTTTTTATAATTGATAATATATTATGTGTTAGCTTTAAATACATAATTTTTAAAATAATATTGAAAAATAATAAAATGTTTTTTTAATTCTTTACTGTGAGTTTTTTATATTATTTTCTTAAATTTATTGTTTCCATAGTTTTTGCATATAGGTATGTAAAAATAACTGAGATATAATGTTTTTAATTAAAATTTACTTTAATGATCATAATAATTTATACTTAATTAAAAAACGATGTTTCTAAAACAAACAAAAACATGCGTTAATAGAAAAATTAGGTTTTCAATTAAAAATATATATTATTAGTTCTAATAGTTGTAGTTTTTTTAATATTTTTTATTGCTATTGATTTTTATTCAATGAACTATATTGCTAATAAAATATTTATTTTATTATCAAAAAAAATAAAAATCACATGAACAAGAAAGATAATTTGATGAAATAAAAATATATTTCTCATTCATAATTTTATTTTATTTTTTTCAAATATTTATTTTTATTATCATATGATTAAATAAAAATAGATCTTTTAAAAAAATTATTAAACTTGTCTGGGCCCATAACTTGAGGTATGGGTTGGACAGATTGATTCGGGTTAATCTGAAATATCATTGATTTAATATTAAAAAAAAATAAAACAATATCTTCTTGTGATTTTGTTTAAAATCAAATTATGTTTTAACCTGGTTGACTAAGTCGTATGTAGATTTGTCAAGTTAATTGGATCACACTAGGCTAATTTTCACTCAATTTTATTTAAAATTTAGTTAGATCTAAAGAATAGGTCAATAAATTATCATATTTACCTATCAAACTAAACCAGGTTTAATAACAATAGAAAAAATTTATAGATAGCAGCCGTCGACAACCATACTAGTGGAACACCATGTAACATGGAATAAAAGGAGAGAACATCATTAGTTTGCACGCTGTAATATGTTGTTATTAGCAAATGTAGATTTTACCGTTTTGTCTCAACTCTATTGAAAGTTTCACATGTGTTCCTTTCTAATTTAATATTATATTTAATGTGATATTTGCAGATTAATTTAAGTTGTATTTTTATTTTAAGTTGTATTTTTATTTTTAACATGAAAAAACAATTATAAATATATTTGGTTAGAAATAATTCTTACTTAAATAAAAACTTTATAAAAAAATTGTGTTCAAATTTTATTTAATAAAAAAATTAAAACTTAAATTTTTAACGTGTGAATCATATATAACTTTAGTCTTTTGGGCCATGTGTTGGGGCACATATACCTCGTTCAACACTATTTGCAGTGCATTACAGTGGAGCTTTGAACTCAGGATAAGAGACATAAAGAATATCCTGACAAGATTTTTTTTTCAGCTACTCTATCACATTATACTCACTACACTTCATTAATTTTAGGAATTCTTCTGCTTCATCATCACTCACGAGTTTGTTTATTTACATATCTTTGATAGCTACAACCTCTTTGTCTTTGGCTTTTCGTTGCTTTTCGTTGTTTATAAAACACCTGCCACTTTAAGTTAATCCATCAATCTTGGTTTGAAATACAAAAACAAGACTCTCAATATTGGAAAATTTCTATAATTATAAAAGCAATGTATTGCAATTATCATTATAGGTAATGGCAGGCCTTGTTAGGATGAGCTTTGGTGGACCACTCTCAATATGTTGAAGCTTACAGATCTCTACTTTCTTTTCTTGAAAACTTATCATACATACAACATCATCCTTTACCTCCATTTCTATTTGTAATAGACCACAAGTCATCATTTGTGTTGTTACCCATTTTAGGGTTTCCCAACAAAAAATGAAAAAAATATTTAGAATGAATAAAAAAAAATAACATGAGTGAGAAAAGGATGCTGGAATGCTCATAAAATAGCTAGGAATTGGTTAAGGAGGTTCATAAATACAAGAATTGAAATTTAATGTTAATTTTTTTTTTTTACTTATGAGAGCTCTATTGACAAAGAAATTCAAGTTGAGAAAGAAAAGTCCAAAATAAAATGTTTATGGACTAAATTAAATTTTATCCAAGGTTTAATAGAATTTATAGAGGGTTTGATTGCAAGAAAATTAATTTAAAATACATAGTGGCTAAATGATGCGTTGTCTAAACTAAACCCTAAAAATTAGGGTTTTTAATTTAGAATTTTGATAAATTACAATTTAGTCCATTTTCTTCTAATTGCTTTTAATTGCATCTATAATTGTCTCAAAAAATTTTAATTCCATAAAATCCTACCCTTGTTAAACCATAGTTTTGAAACTCGAATCTGCCCAGCGGGTCAACATGGAACCCGGCCGACCCGGGCCTGGGACCGGTCCAAGTCTAAGTAAAAACCTGTCGGAGAGTTGGCCCGGCGAAACCTGGTCAAACCGGGTAAACCCGACTGAGACCCGACTCCTTTTCTTTTTTTTATTCTTTGTAAATTCAAGTAGCTGTGTGGTCAAAACAGAAAAGACATCATCTCGAAACATAAGAGAAAATACAAAAAGAGGTGCAGAAGGGATAGTCTCTTCTTTGTTTTTAATGACTGGCAAGCAGTTAACTTACCAAAACAAGAAGACAACCCTCCTTCAACAGCTAGATATCTTCAATCTGTACTTTAATATCTCAACAAAAATCTTGCAAAAGTTTTCAAATATTCTCCAAAATCCTCTAGCAGAAACTTTTTATATATGATCAAAAGCTTCAAGTATGCAATATATATCCAGCTTCAACACCAACTGCTTACAACGACTTGAATCAAGGAAAGACTGAAGCTAGCTTGTCCCATTCAATTCTTCCAGGAGCTGCCTTTTTATATTGATTATTAGAAGAAAAAATCTTTATTTATAAGCTGAGACTCTTCTATGCAACGTGTCTTTTTACTATCCATGAAATCAAAAAAAAAAAAAAAAACAGTATCCCTACCTCACCTGAAAACTTAACTTTAAAGTACAATAATTTTTTTTGGGTTGACCCGAGTTAACTAGGGTCAATCCATCTAACCCGTGACCCGATCATTAGACCGGGTCGAGTTTCAAAATTATGTGTTAAACTCAATTGTCATTCCCAAAGTTGACCGCTTATTACACTTTTGTCCTTGATTATAAAATTATGCATTTTGACCCTCAATTGATCAATAAACTTCTAATTTTTTTAATTTGGCCGGTAATATGATCAGTTTTCAACCCATGCATTCAAGCGTCTTTTTCAGTTTGGTTCTTGATTTTTTATTTCTTCAAGAAAATTCCTAGTTGTCCATTAAACTTCAATATTTATGTAGTTAAGCCCTTAATTTGACCAAATTAATTATTTAAAATTGTAAATTGACCTTCAGACTTTAATTTCTTCCAAGTAAAACCTAAATTGACTTTAAAAATCATTTTTTCTTGTAATTAAGTCCTCAATAAAATTAATTAAGCCTTCCAAAATTCTCATTGAGTCATTATCTATTCAAATTTGTATTTATTTGCCCTAAATAAAAAGATTTTCACCAATGGAAACTTTTGTCAATCAGAATTGGGTTATTAATATTGTCAATTTTATATGTTTAGTCCTCCAACATTTCCACTTGTCATCTTGGTCCTCCACCTCCAATCTTGGGCAATCCTCTAGGTTTTCTTCATATATATGTTCTCTTGTATTTTGGATTTTTTTTTCTATTTTTTTTCTATTTTTTTTCTTTTCTTAATTTTTTGTGAGGTAAAAAATAGGTAATAACAAAAATAAAAATAAAAATGTTTTACTTTGGAAAGATTGCAAATTTATTTTACAAAGTGAATTTTGATTTTTATTAGCACCTACAAGAATTTTCATCTTAATTAAAAAAC
Source organism: Populus tremula (assembly GCA_964019445.1). Classification (NCBI taxonomy): domain Eukaryota; kingdom Viridiplantae; phylum Streptophyta; class Magnoliopsida; order Malpighiales; family Salicaceae; genus Populus; species Populus tremula. Next base: position 22,833 of record CAXHTJ010001103.1, read on the forward strand.
AAAAAAAAAGTGATTTTTTATTCTTTTAAAAAAATTAGTCACCATTCAAAGTTTCAATATTCACCCAACTGCGGAACTAAATTGATATAAAATAAATGATAGTTCAAAATTTGATTGACCAATTTAGAAATAACACTAACAGTCCAGGACAAAAATTCCAAAAAAAAAATCTCTAAAATTAAGCATTTCTTATGCTATTGATAACGTAAATTTTTTTTATTTATATCTTTTAGAAATAGACAAAATAGAATATTAACTAATAAGGCTTCAAAAATGAAAATGACAAATATTATGTGCTACAATCTGCAGGCTTCAAAAATAATAATTAATTTATACAATTAAAAGGTGATAAAAAAGAGTTTAATCTGGACTTGAAGGAGCAAACGGATTGCCATCTATAATTTCAATATCAACATTCTAATTCAAATCCAAAAGGGTTAAAAAGAAATATTTGGATTATAAATTATGAGTAATATGTTCGTCAAAGAATAAATTTTAAAATCTAATAAGAAATTGTTTTTTTTTTTAAATAATACAGGTAGTTTAAAACATGTGTCCTGGTAAAACAGGCTGGTATGTGTTTGATATTAAAGTAGTTTTTGTGATTATAATTTGAAAAAAAATATATAGTTTTTTAATTAAAATTTAATATAAAATGCTCATTAAAATCCATATAAAAACGCAACTCCAAAAACATAAACATATTGACCATAATAAATGGCTCATCCCAAATTCCAACTGACAAAGGCACGTTGCTGGGGGAAAAGGACAAGGTCAAAGAGAACACTGGGGAGGAGAAGAGAGGAGGAGGGGAAGCACATGGAGGATTTCGCCGCCGCTTCTTGTTTTGGACCTTTGTGCATGTGCTCTTCGCGATGTGATGATGCCGACCCTTCACCAATCACAAGTCACAGCCCCCTTACCTTTCTCTGTCAACTTGGATCTCCGATCTCCATTTCCCTCTCTAAATGAATTCTAAGGGTCTGTTTGTCTACGCGGCTGCGGCTGCGTTTTATTGAAAACGCAGTCCGCAGCCGTTTGGTAATAAAAAAAAGTGATTTACTGTGCATGGAGCCCACATGCTTTTTGCGTTTAAAACGCTGAAAAGGAAAAGCTACCGAAACATGCTTTTCATCCTCTTCGTGTTAATAAAAAATAAGGAACAGTGCAATTCACTGCACTGTTCACAGGTGAATTGCACTGTTCACGTGAGCAGTGCAAATGAGTTGTACTGTTCAGGTGAACAGTGCAAGTGAATTGCACTGTCCGCAGGGCTTTTTTTTAATTTTTTTATTTTTTTAATACTTAATTGTATTGATTTTTTTAAAAAAAAAAACTTGTTTAGAGAATTAAATTAATTCGGGATGTGAACAATATTTTTTTCTCAAAAAATTAGTATAGAGTAAATTAAATTCACTCGCACAATAATATCAATTTTGTAGTTTTTATCGAATGAATTTTGCACGTAATGGAATTATAAATAGTTTAATGGAATAATAAAAAATATTTTATATAAAGTATTATTTTTTTCATGATGTAATAGGAGTAATTAATTTTACAATATTTAAATTTAAAACCATCAATATTAATATATATATATTTTTAATTAATTTATAACCTCAATTTCAAAAGCATTCTTAACCAAACACATTAAACTATTTTTTTTTCAACCTCAATTTCAACCACAGTTTTAACCAAACACCTATTTTTTTAAATCAACCTCAACTAAAAGTACTTTTTATAAAACAACTTTTTTCAAACCACAACCACAACAGCTACCGCAATGCCAAACACACTCTAAGATTTAAACTTAAGAAAATAAATAAGGATTCAAATCTTCTTTATCACCAGACTAATCCCTTAAAGTTACATTACTTGTTTATTTGTGTCTTAATTATTAACCCCTCGAAACCAATCCAAACCTTATAAAATCAACCCTAAAAAAAATTTAAAAACATATATATTATTTTGATAAAAATAATTTACTCAAGTTTGCCGCACCACAAGTTGACTCGATACATTCTCCAAGTATGACAACTGTGGCTTGTGCTATGGGATTTTTCTTGGTATTTTTTTGGTTTTTCAAACTTCAAACTAGAAAATGTGGCTTGGGATTTAATACTAGCCGTTTTATCAGCTCTCTTCTCCACATGATGGGGGGGTTCTTTAGGTCCCCACACTCAACAGGCACATAGGACGTTGACTACTCCAGCTGAATCTCCGTCCACCGCAAGCAAACATGAGCTTGCGCCAATGGTTCTAAAAGACCCAGCAATCTTTTTCTCTCTCTTTTTCGATCTTCCCCTTGAAATGGGGTAGTGTAACATTCACAAGTTAACACAAAGAGGCAAGATACATCATTGTTGAGGTCTCTCCTAATCATTCCCAGAATAGCAGCAATTAGGGATGATTATTTTCGGTTCGGTTCAGTTTTTATCAAAAAAAAAATAACGAAACCGAATTTTTAAAAAAAAAAAACCCGAAACCGAACCGACCGGGTCAAACCGACCAGTTTCGGTTCAGTTTAGTTTTTTGGGAAAAAACCGGTTCAAACCGGTTTGGCTCGGTTTTGCCGGTTTTAGCTCGGTTTTCTCGATTTTGGCTCGGTTTTTTTCTGGTTTTTGTTCGGTTTTGGTTTGGTTCGGTTCGGTTTTTTTAGTTTTTTGCTTATAAAACTAAAACCGAACCGGCCGGTTTTTTTAAAATTTTAATCAATATTTTTTCGGTTAGATTTTTTTTTCAATTTTCTCGATTTAATCGATTTCTCGGTTTTTTTTCTCTCCCCTGACAGCAGTCAATGAATAAGCACACTTAAACCCCTGGGATCAGAAATACCAATACACAAACAGTAGTTTACTCAGAAAAAGTGCAAGTGTCAACAATTCAGAAGGGAAAGAAAATACCCCAAAGGGAAACGATGACTTGAAGCACGTTTTGTTACCAAGCCATGCCGGCAGTAGTGCCCGTTTCCGTTTTGTTTAAGCTTTTCAACCTGCTTTTAAAGCAAAAAGTAGCTGAGAAGCTTTAAACAAACAGGCTTTTAATAGTCAAACAACTGGGTTTATCCATTAGTTGCAGAAATCAATAAAGGGAGGGGAGCAACAACCACTCATGAAAAAGAAAAGGGATCAAACACCTTTGCAGTTTGCACTAGCTGAAAAGATGCAACAAGAATATAAAACTAAAAAGACCCAACAAGTAATTAGTCACTAAACAGACCCGATAATACAATACTAGAGGAAGTTTTTTATTTTAAGTGACCAAATATATTGGCTTAGCAGAAGTAGAACTCCTCTGCTGTTGCTGCTGCTCCATGTTAAGATCCCTCAGGCTCAAATAAGGTATCTCCATATCACCTTTTCTTGCAAGAGTCAAGGTTCCAGCTAGAGGCCCTGAGGACGGTCTGCTAGTGGACCTGGAAGGAGTACTTGACCCACTTAAACTATCAATTAAATAAACAGATCCTGCAGAGATTGAAGCACTGAAAGCTCTAGCTTCGAGCACATCTTCTTCACGATCAAGATAATAATCTTTGTGATTACTGTGGATACACTTCCACTTAAAGAACAACATTGCATTTCTCCACCATTTCTTCTTCTTCTTGTTGGCTTTGTGGACCTTTCTACTTGCAGACTCTTCATTTGAAATGGGCTTTCGGAGCTTCAAGTGTAAGGAGTCAACGGGAAACCTTGCTGTTATAGTCTTTCTCTTGCGATTTCTTGCTTCCTCCGACAACTTATTTATATGGAAATTAAAAAGAAAATGGGGTCACTTCAAAACATCAAATAATTAAGAGTATATATAAAGGACTGATCATAAAGATTGAAACAAACCTGAAAGTAATCAATTTGTGGGTCAAAGCCATAGTCGCTGAAGTGTTGAGGTTCTGGCATGGGAAAAATTGGGGACTTGTTTGACATTTTTGCTTTGTGGTAGCTCCGGAGCGGAGGACTTTTAATTGTGGGTTTGCTTTATAGGAGAGGAGGGGTCAGTTAATTGCTTTAGCAAGAATATCGTTGTGACTTCATACTTGTGAGAGGAGGGGGGGCGAGCTAAAAGAAAGAGGTGGATTTTTTGGGCCTTGGGCTCAAAGGGGGTAATTAGCCGTAGGGAATAGCAAACCCTAATTATTAATTATTAATTACTAATTATTACTACCAAAATTAAGGGTTTTGTTACTAATTACTAGTTTTAAAAAAATGAATTAAAAATAAAATTCTGCAAATATTTCTCTTTTTTTAAAGTACCAAATATGATAAAAAAAATAATAATCAAAATGTCCATGCATAAAGAGAGACCTTGTTGATTTTAATTTTGTTTTTACACTTAAATAAAACTTCATCATATTTTCCAAAGTTGAATTAGAAAAATTTAAACCCCAATTGATTTTCGAAATTTTAAAAGGCACAGTCTTATTTAAATGCAAGAAAAAATATTAAAAATCACTAAAATCTTCAATTCTAGGGTTATCAATCAATTATTGATAAGTTTTTTTATTTTTAAGAATTGGTGTTAAATTTAATAAATAAACAATAAATAAGGTTAGAATTTATTAGATGGAATAATTTAAAGAAAAAACACAAGTAATAATAACCTTAATAAGGATGGTGTCTCCCTTATCTTATACACTACTAACCCAATACCCAATCTTTGAATAAATCATTATATATTTTAAAATCTCTAGTTTTTTTTAATTATCAGGTGGTGACGTCAAAAGTTTGGTCAAAATTATTTCGTCACTGATTCTTATCACGATATGCAGCATGATGACTTGCTGGACATTTTTGCTTTGTGGTCGCTCCAAAGCGAAGGACTTTTAATTGTGGGCTTGCTTAGGAGAGGAGGGGTGGGTTTGGTGGGGTGGTTTTTGTTTTGGGCCTTGGGGCTCAAAGTGGGTAATTGGCCGTTGGGGGAATAGCAGACCCTAATTACTAATTATTATTACCAAAATTAAAATATATAGGGTTCTGTGACTAATTACTAGTTTTGAAAAAAGAGATTAAAAAAATATTTTTTCTGCAAATATTTCTATTTTTTAGATTACCAAACATGATAAAAAAAAATCAAAATGTCCTTGCATAATCGGAGACTTTGCTGATTTTTAAATTTTTCTTACACTTAAATAAAACTTCATTGTGTTTTCCAGAGCTGAATTAGGAAAATGTAAACCCCAAATTGATTTTTGAAAAAACAAAAGGGCATACTCTTATTTAAATGCAAGAAAAAAATATTAAAAATAAATAAGTAAATCTTCAATTCTGAGGTTATCATCAATTTTAAAGACTAGTGTCAAATTTAAATAAATAAACAATGAATAAGCTCATAATTTTATTAGATAGAATAATTTAAGAAAAAAAATACAAGTAACAATAACCTTTTATTTGAAAGGATGTGATAAGGACGATGTCTAGTTATCTTTATGCACAGCTAACCCGATACCCGATCTTTGATTAAACCATTGTGTATTTTAAATTCTCTAATTTCCTTAATTACCAAATGTTGACTCCCAAAATTACTTTATTTTCCCAAAACCATTTCATCGCTGATTCTCATCATGGTATGACAACATAATGATTCCATTAGGAACTTGAGTTAAGCCAATTTTAGTTTTTGTCCTTCATTGTTATATATTTTTAGCAGTTAATTATTTTATTTGCGTTATTTTGTCATGCTTTTATTCATATTTGTTTATTTTAATTTATTTAATTCAATTTTTATATTTTACATGTTGATTTGGATATGCATTCATATTATTTATATGAGTTTCACACACATCACTGCAAAACCCATAAAAGCTTTAGACTTGAGATCATCCCTTCTAAGATTAAAAGAAAGATTAAGTGGAAGAGTGACATATGTCTATTGATGCTCACATGAACTTTTGATCGAATTGAACCCACCATATACGACTGGTTATGTGAATTATATCTCTAACTCGGGTGTATAAGTTTAAAGAACTGGATTACTTCGTTGGTAATTTAGATGATTTAAGAGCTTGAAAAATCTCCATGAATAAACAAACCAAGCCTAAACCTTTACGGGTTATATTCTATCTAATAGAATGGACCCTTTAGGACATGACTTAATAACATGTCATTTACATGCATGCTCTCACTTTATATATCATGTTCTTATTACATCTCCACCAACCCTGATAGAAAATGTTAAATGATTTAGCATATAACCACCAAGGATATGAAGGTTGCGTTAGAGTAGGGTTAATGGAATGTAAGGGATTGCTTGTTGACTAGATTCAAGTCCTAATTATCTGAACATGTGAAATTGGATAAAAGACCTCTAGGTGTGAGTCAGTTATTAGATTGTTGGAAAGATTTTCTTGTGATGACCAATCTAATTTTGAGAAACAATATGGCAACATTGTGCAATTGCTTAAAACCAAGATCCAATAATTATGCTTTCAAGCTCTAATAGGATTTTAGGATAATGAATACAAATGCTTCACTTGTTCTGATCTATATCTTGCATTCACGAACTCAAACTTACTTGAAATTTTTATCCCAACATAGAAAAATATCTCTAGACTTTTCTGGTAACATTTAAGCTCGATCCAACAATTTAATTTGAAATTATGCTTAATAGATTAAAACTGGATAATAAAAAATTTTACGGTAAAATCTGAATTTGACCTTACTTGGGTCGTATCAATCTAACTTCACAAACTCTTAATTCATCATAGTCTTGGACTTCATTGCAGATTAATACCTTAAATTTGTTATGTCAATGAATATAGCAAACATACTTTGAGGTGTAAAAATCATTATTTTTAAAGTATTAATTGCCCCCATTATATTTGTTGCAGGGTTAAAGCAGTATACATTTAGGATATAACAAAGCCTTAAACTTATAAACAACAACTTTTATAGTTTTTTTAAAAATCTTTGTTTGATTTATGATTAACGTAACCAAACAGTTTGTAGGAAAAAAAATAAGGAGAGAATAATATTGTTTTCTTAATTGATTTCTGTCAATATCAAATTGATATTTATAATAAAAATAATACCTTTTTAGATAAAAGTGTTTGGATAATTTAGAAGATACACCTCTTCAGAGTGTCTATAGAGTTTAAAAGGTGTCTATCTTTATATCAAAATCTTTGTATAGTTTAAAAAGCTACTCTTCATCAAATTAACTAAATAACTTGGCACGAGATGTTATGCATAATTAATTAATTTTAAAAATAAAAAATTATTAATTTTATATAATGTCAACTGCTAAAGTGACATCACACACATACACCCATGTATAAATTTTGAGTTTCCATCCAAATCTTTCTTCCAACATCTAAATATATTGATTTTATATTGATTTGGTGTTCGTCATACTATATATAAGATATAACAAAAACCTTTTCAATGTAGGCTAATGTTCTCTTTGCGCTTATCTACTTAAAATAAAATCTATTTTTATAACATATTAAACACACAATAACCATATATCATGCACACCTACTGGACCGTACAATATTGAAACTCCAGTTCATATATACCCACACACACCATGTAAATTCATTCTAAAAAACTTGTGCGCTGTCAAGTTTATATACGCATCGATCATGCACATTAAAACATATGCGCTGTCAAGTTTATATCTTTAGGATACAAAACTAACCAAAACACAGAAAGGAAGGCATCATTTTTTGACCTTTTTTCATTTTTTTTGTTCTTTTTGAGAAAACGAGCATCCGTACGCACAGACTAATAAAATCAACTCTTCTATCTCGAAAGCTTTTTCAAGAAGAACAAAAAGGGTTGGCAGGCCTTTAACACAAATAATCACACGTGAAGCAAAAGGAATTGAAGGTGGGAAACACAAATTTCAGTGTTGTGGAAGTAAATCCATGCCAAAACTGAAGCAGAGGAAACGGAACCAACAACAGGTTTCTCTCTAAACTAAGAAGCCTCATGGCTATATATCACATTCAATGAGATCGTAAAGGGAAGAAAAAGAAAAGTAAAAAGAAGAAAATGAACAAAACTACATATGCATGAGTAAACAAAACTACCAGCTTTAGCTATCGATGAACTGCCATGGTAAGATCATTAATTCCTTTTTTCGTTTTCTCCTCCTTTTATTTTCTTGTCTAATTCACTGACGTCTCTCTTTCACGCCATTCCTCTTTTCCTTCTTTTGTAAAACTCTCTCTTCTTTCCTTTTCACTTTCTTTTCTTCCTCCTGTCTCTCTCTACTGTGTTTTCTCTCAATTTTAACCTTGAGAGCTCTTTTACAGGAACTACTCACTGCCTCACCCTTTTTCTTTCTTTCTCCTTTTTTTTTTTCTAGTAATCCCTTCTTCGAGGGGTCTTTTATAGGCGAAAGTAGGGGCGAATGAGTCTTTGGCTGGCGAGATCTTCACCATTGATCTCCAGAAAGACATCCCCACTGTTTTTTTGTAAACAGTGCCTGTTATTTGCCTGAGTTTAAAGACTTGTGTAAGACACTCATCTGTCTATGCTGGTTTTTGGCTGATTAGGCAGAGGTTTTTGGATGGAATTTCAGGAGCCCTCTGAGAAAAATACAGACCAGGAAAGGAATGGGAGCAAAGTAAATGATCTGATGAAAAGAGGGGACTGTTCGTTATAGGGTGAGGGACGCGCGAGAGAGAGAACCTTTTGTCCAAAACATGCCCGAGAGCCATTAATGCACCTCCAGTATAGCCATGCGGGTAGACAAAAAGAATGGCTGCCTCCTTATTTCTCCCAACGGCGTCGTATAGACATTTCAAATATTTTTGGTGAAACTCACCGTTCACTTAAGATCTTTTCTTTTTTCAGATTCAAATAAAACGAGGCCGTTTTTTCACAAACTTCAATTAAGGTTTAAATTTCCCTGATTCAAATTTAGTCTCTGATCTTGTACATCTAGCAATTAAAACCTCAATTGATCAAAACCTTAACAGTCCTTTCAATTTAACCCCTGGAGTCTTCCATTGCATGTGCTCCCAAATTTCATGCGCTTAACATAGTGGTCATTGATCTCATAATTCTTCAATTTATCCCTCGATTGACCCTTTAAACTTTCAATTCTTTCAATTTCACCCCTTATTATGTCAATTAAGCCTTCAAAGTTTTAGTGCCTATTCATTTTGGTCCTTATACCTTTAAATATTGCAATTGGGATCCTATTTGGCTACCAAACTTTATTTTTTCTTTAATTAAACCCCTATTTAGATATTGGCAAAAAAACAATAATTTGCGTGGGATCCAAAACTATTGTTCTTAAAAGAAGGAGAATGATTTCTAGTAAATGATTACAAAATCTTTTTGCCCTTCATTATCATCTCATAGAGCTTCCAGCAACAATATTTATAATGTCGCAATTAATCGAGAAATGCAATTTTTCACAGAGATTGCTTCGATATTAGAATCTTAAATAAAGTCTCGGCTAGCTACCGGCGACGACGAAGATCATCTGCTAATGGTGGTATAGAAGAACAATGAAGCTGAGGTTCTGAACTCAAGCCAGTATTATTAATACTTTATTTGATATATTTTAAATCTTGTTGTTTCTTTCTTTCTTTCTTTCCAAGAATGTTCTAGGGTTTCTTCCTCGTCCTTTGCCTGCCTGATGTCTTCTCCTTAATAGGCTAGGCCCACGCAGTTGACATCTAATAAAAAGCCCAGGCATTGCCTGGAAGCGTCCTGGAAGCCTAGGTCCTCTCTCTCTCTCTCTCTCTCTCTCTCTCTCTATATATATATATATATCGTTCTATATTATTACTTCTCTTCTTCAAGTACCAACTCCATAAACATTCTCTTCTCATCATTTACAAGCTAACCCACTTTCTCTTTCTTCTCCTCTTATAATTCCACACACAGAGCAACTGTCATAACCACAATCAAGAAATGGACTCGGACTTGGGAGATCCACCAAAGGGATTTAGAGAAGGCTATGCATTAAGTGGCAAGATAATGCTAAGTGCTGTTGTTATTCTTTTCCTTGTTATCATTTTAATGGTTTGTCTCCACCTTTACGCTCGCTGGTACCTCATCCGCGCACGGCGGCGCCATATCCGCCATGCCCGCAACCGCCGTAACCATCTTGTATTCTACGTCGACTCTTCCCACAACCCTACCATTGTCACAACTCAAGTCACACGTGGCCTTGAAGAGACCGTCTTAAAATCGCTTCCTGTTTTTGTGTATTCAGGAAAAACCCACCAAGATTCGATGGAGTGTGCGGTTTGTTTATCCGAGTTTCAGGAGAACGAAACGGGTCGGACCTTGCCTAAATGTAATCATAGCTTCCACATCGAGTGTATTGATATGTGGTTTCATTCTCACTCCACCTGCCCTCTCTGTCGCTCTCCGGTTGAGCCGGTGACGGAAAACCCGGTTCAAGATGGTCCTGGTTGCGGGATTTCGGTACCGGGTTCGGGTTCCAGTTCGAGTACCACGTGTCAGCATGAGGAGGATCGTGTGGGTTCGGCTTCTACGTCGTCGTTTAATGACAGAAGGAAACGGGTGGAGCTTGTCGGGGTGACCATCGAAGTGCCTAGGAGAAATGGGAATTTTGAGGATGAGTCAAACACTGAGTCACCATCAGCGAGTCACGCGTTTAGATCGCCAATGAGTCGGATGCTGTCTTTTAAGAGGATGCTAAGTAGGGAAAGAAGAGGTGCTGCGTCTCCTAACGTGGCTAGCTCTGTGAGTTGCGGTGGTGAGTCAGGGACGACTGAGATGGATATTGAAAGAGGGCAGGATGAGTCGATGCCTCAGCAAACTCGGTGCTAAAATCAACGGTGGACGATTAAAAAGCTACGTGGCGGTTGTCACATGGAGAAAACAGGCGGCGATTTTCAGTCGCTTAAGTGGGGCAGAGTGTGGGCACTCGTTGGACGCCGCCTTGGGCTCACATGTTTAGCTTTGACTTGTATATGATGAAATGAATATCTTCTTATTATTTTTTATCCTTCTTAATTCTGTCTACGATTATTTTAATTTACAGAGATTTAGACAAAGGTCGTTTTGTATTGGAAAGTGAATTTTTTGAGCATGTATTAGATTTAGAAAAATAAATATATTTAAAATATTTTTCCTAAGAAAAACATAAAATGTCAGAGTTGATATGATAAATTTGTGATTTATATATTCAATTAATTTTTTTTCCATTCAATACTAAGTTTTTTTCTTTAATTATTTTAAATACACATTCTTCACATCAATCTAGGGCATCAAGAATAAAATTAATGATTGCCTCCGACTTTGAATTCAAAAATTAAAATAAAAACATATACTACCATTCTCTTATAATAATAATAATATAATATTATTATTATTATTATAACATAACTTTAATTTCACACCTCAAAGATGAGGTTATAGAAAATGAAATAATTGCGCATTATATTAAGTCACTAAAATATAATATTTATAAATTTTAACAATTTTGATACACGTAAATCTCATAATTTTGATACAAACACTACTTTGTTTTATCAAATTGGAGAGTTGAATTTAATTTTACATGTAAAAAAGTGCTGGAAAATGGCATAATTGGGATGAAATAGAATACAAGTGACTCATAGTGAGTCGTTTTGTTTTCTTTTTTTTATTATTATGCTTCTACCCACTTAACAACATATAAAAGAAAAAAAAAGCTAATTATTTTTTAATTTTTAATGAAAAATAATTATTTTACCCTTAATGAGTTGTTATGCTTTTATTTCACGATTTTTTTTGTTAGCACTACCAAGTTTCGTTTATTCTAAAATTTTAACCAGATTTAATTCAATATATTTTAAGATCCCTCGTAAAAGTTCAATTCAATCTGATGGTCGGATTAAAAATTATATCGAATAACGTAAAACTAGTTAAATTATGATTTTTCATCAAATTTTTAAATTTCTTTAAAATTTTGAAATTGTAATCCAAACTAAAACATCATCTTAAAAGGCTCCACGTAAATTTTTAAATTTTTTTAATAATTTAATTAAGAATTATAAATTTTATTTTATATAAAACTAATAAAAAAAAATATTAATAAAATCTTACTTAAACATTTGACATGGCTCCGCCCTTGAAGGTGAGAAGTAGGTGTCCAGTGGCCCAAACGAAGCATCGTTGGAGGATAAGATGCCCATTAAATTTCATAAAAAAACGATACTCCTACGATATTGTTTGCACGATTGAAAAATTTCTTAGACTTTTAATGAAATTAATTGCTGAAGCCGGCTCCTGACATGTTTTTTTCACCCAAACTGAATATATTTTAGTATCTTATTATGTACCAGACAGATTGATTTTGTGTCATTTTCTTGTCTAGGGATTACTCAATTTAAAAATTTAATTATAATAGATGAAATATAGTAATAATTATTTTTTAAAGTATTTTTGACATTAATACATTAAAATGATTTGAAAATATCAAAAAAAAATATTAATTTAAAAAAAAAAAAAAACACTTCTAAAACACAATACCAAACATAATACCAAACACCATAAACCGGATTAAAATGATATCCATTTCACTGCACTGTGTGCGTTTTTCCTTGATGAGTTGATGGTACTGTGCTGGAGAGGATTTGTTTTTCCACGTCGTTTTGCTGTTGTTAACACGCTTTCACTCAGCCCAAGGCACCATTCAAAGCTTTAAGAGAAGCAGTGCCATTGTGGAAGCCTTCTCCTCCTTTCCTCGATGTTTCATTCTAGCTGATGTCATTGAAGATGACATGAAGACTCATGGGTATCTCTAGCATCGTTTCTTGAAGATAACGACATAATTTCTTTTTTCCTTTTTCTTTTTTGCATGTCTTATAATATTTATCTGTTTTGAAGTATAGTTATGGTTGTTTTTTAAAGTATTTTTTATTTAAATATATATTAAAATATATTTTTTATTTTTTAAAAATTATTTTTAAAATCAGTACATCAAAATGATCTAAAAATACCAAAAATTATTAATTTAAAATATAAAAAAAAATAAAAAAATTCAAATTTTTTCAAAATCATTTTGAAAACATGAAAAATAAACAAAGCCTTAGATGTACAGATTTTTTAAATTTGCAGATATAAATTTGAATGATGATCTATTTAAATTTGAATTATAATATAAATGTATGGTATAAAAAGAAGCAAGGAAAATGAGATGGTTTGTTTTGGAGTGTGATTTTAATTGATTTATAAAATATTTTTCAAATATATTAAGATAATATTTTTTTATTTTTTAAAATCAACTCATAAAAACAATTTAAAATATATAAAAAATAATCTAAATAAAAAAAACTTAATACATCCGTGTTTTCAAAAGTTTAATGCCTTGTTTAGGGATCCAAGATGTCCAACGCCAATAGGAAAATAACACGTCATCCCTGTTCCTCCACAGAGGTCCACACGCTTTCGTAACTTTAGCCTCGGGCTTTTAGGTATGTTCGTCCACACAAGGGAGCAAGTCAGAATTATTGTGTTGGTTATGCTGAATGCATTTTCATGTACGCTCTTCACACGTCTTATTAGTGGACACCCACCACCTAATCCCAAGACACAATTTCGTCTTTTTTTCGGTCTCCGGAGTCACTCTCATTCAAGGGAGGGTGGTAAGATATTTTTATTTGAAAATATATAAAAAAAATTATTTATATTTTTAATATATTAAAACAATATAAAATATAATTTAAAAAAATCAAAATTCTTTAAAAACACGGTAGAGTGTCAAGTATCATCTTAATGTTATTAAACCTGATGTCTTGAGTTAATATCAGATTTAATTGAATATGAATGATTTAATTAATTAGATAAAAATTTATTTTGATTTTTTTAATAAAAAGTTTTTTTTTCCAAATCTATGATCCAAATTAAATTTAATAACGGGCATGCAACATTATTAAGTATTAGTTAATTAGTTGGTGGAAAATCATGGATATTTCATATCATGAAAACTTTGAGGATCCTTCCTTAGTCGGCTGAAACGAGTGATATTTGCGACGACTTTTCTTAGTGATTATCTTTCATTACCGTAAAGTCAATAAATCAACGAGTTCTTCCACTTGATTCTTATGTGACAACAAATGAAATCGGTTCGGATGATGGTTGCTTGACCAAGAAATACCCACTACTTTGACTAATTTAATAGAATGGTGTTATTTCCACTTCAATACTTTTTTTTTATTATGACTAATATATTCCTTTAAAAATATAACAACAACAATAATAATAAAAGATTATTATAAAAAAAAACATATATTTGAAGGATTTTATTTTAAATTTGTTTGCTCCAAACTTCATTGTGCTTTACCAATTTACTAGATTGCACTATGTTGCTGTTCAAATAAAAAAAAATTGAACACGAAAAAATATCCTGGTTATAGGAAACTTTTTGGTATTATTGTTAAATCTGATCTATGAAGTCAATCTTCAAACCTCCCTACCTCATTTTCAAATTAAATCGTATATGAATTGCCTAAACATGACCCAGTCAACTTGGTGCGTTCAAAAACAATTTCTTTTTTTAATATTGAGATGAGAACATAATGGATTTATCTAGGCTTCACAACTTAACTCATCAAACTTACAACCATGGTCATTAATTTTATTGGATTTAATAACTTTATTTTGGTTTATATTTTATGAGGTTATCGCTGTCTTAAAGAAATATCTTACTATTTGGTTAGTGTTTAATTTTTCAAGTATCTATTTTAAAATCAATCAAATATTAAAAAATAAAATTTTAAAAAAATCAAAGGAAAAATTAAGAGTGCTTGCCAAGTTCATTTAAACAATGTAAGCAAGTGATTTAAATTCAACTCTTTTACTATTTTTAGTAAAAATACATATTTTCTTAAATAAGAGGATGTAACTTTGAAATAGAAAGTGTTATATACAATTACTATATTTTTTTAGTTCCTATTATGTACCTTCAACAATGAAGTCACTAACAATACTAAATTATTAGTAATTGTGGTAGGAGATATCTCAGTAAATTATTGAGAAAAAAAATGAGCCACCATATAATTTTATAATAATTATAAAGCGTAATTAGTCTATTAGAGATTATTAAGTAAATGATTGATTATGCTAAGTGAAAGATGAAAATCACTTTAAAACATCTTACTTTGAGATAAATTGCTTCATGCTTGTATTTTTATGACAAAAATACTCATGATGCTTATATTCTAAATCTTTATCTAAACATATACATACATTTATAGTAAAAGGATTAGCAAAACCTAAGACAATGATTTTAGATTTAGACCCGACAACTAGGCCCAATCCTTATATTTAGAATAAAAGCACTGGACTCGAGATGATGATAAATGATAAATAATGTTTTGACCTTTGTTTTTTTTGTTATGTCCAGAATACTGCTATAGGATTTGTTAGTTTGTTTTTTATTGGTTTTATTTTTTATGTTTAAACATATTAGAGGGTGCTTTAGGCTTTAAAATATGTTCAGAAAGAGTTTTTGAATGTTTTCAATGTGTTTTTAGATAAAAACAAATTGAAAATAGATTTTAAGGATTAAAATACCCAGACATTGATACTATAAATAATCTATTAAATTACAAATGTTTTATATTTTTGCCCCTATAATTGTTTTATTTTTAAAATTTGATCTTTTCTTTTTTAATTGCTATTTATTTTGTTTGAGATCATTTTTTTAATTTTTCTTACAAATTTCACCCCCCTTGAGTTTTTTCTATCAAATTTTGTCTCCATTGTTTTTGTTGTTTTTTTTTCTCATGCAAGTTTTTTTATTAATATATTTTTCATGATTTCATCCTTCAAAATTAAATTTGTTGAAAGTTAAGTTTCTTGATTGAACCTAGATTTAGGATTTCACAAGTTGCAGGTTTTAGAGATTAAACCAGGTTTATAATGTTTGTTCAAGTTTTTTTGGGTTTTTTTCTTTCTTTTTTAAGCTGGTGTTTTTTTATTTATTTTTTTTTGTTTTTTATTTTTTTGTTTATTTATTTTTTTTCAAATTTCATCCACAGTTTTTGCTCTCAAATTTTATTCTCATTCTTTTTTTTTCTTTTGTAATTTTTTATTAATATTTTTAATGATTTCATCGTTCAAAATAAAATTGGTTGATAGTTAAGTTTTTAGATTGAAATCGAGTTTAGGATTTAACGAATTGCAAGTTTTAGAGATCATATCAGATTTAGGAGGTTCACCTATATTTGCTTGGTTTTTTTTAATAAAAAAGCTGATGTTTTCTTCTTCTTCTTTAGAGTTTTACTTTGTTTTTTTTTGTTTTATGGTTTGCCTTCTATTAGGTTAGAATCAAGTTGTTTGATAACATGAATAAGCTTGGGTCTATTTTTTTTATATTTTTTTTCTTTGTTATTTTTTTTGTTAGTTTATTTATTAGTGTTGTATTTTTTTTTTCATATTATTTAAATTACCACTTGAATCAATGGCTCATACATGGGATTTTTACCCGAACATTTTTTGACGTAAAAAAAAAGAATCTGCTCGGCCCGCAGGAGCATGGATAACAAATATAGTGTTTCACAAAACCTTAAAAGGGACAATAGCTTTTTCAATTAAAAGGGATCATTGTTTCACTATCCTTTGCCAGTCTTAGAGCAATCCGTTCCGGCACAATCCCGGAATAAGGTAGAAATGCAGTTCGTTCCTATTCTATTCCTGGACATCTGAGATGAGGAAACTCCCAGCGCTGCTACCTTGATACTTTTTATTCAAATATCTTTATTGATATTAAAAAAAATGTTATAATTTTGTCAAAATATAAAAAATGCATTAAAAAAATGGATTTTGATAGAAGATGTGCAGTTTTTTTTTTCTAGTATTTTCATTAATGTTTTTTTATGAATATATATTTTGATTACCATAAAATAAAATAAAAACTCTATTTTTGTAACGACCGTATGGCATCGCATGTTCTATATAGTAAAGTGTAGTTAGCTGGGAATAAAAAATAGAAAGACACCAACAATTCCCTTGCTGGAGAAATCTCCAGGTCTTGTCTAAAGGCCCAATTCAATTCACTTATACTTCAGCCTGCCTCAGTTTCGAGCATTTAATTTGGGCTAAAAGGGAAACTTTCAAATAGAGACATTGTGCTTCAAGAGATGAGTGTTTTCATCATTGTTTAAAACTCAGTTTGACCAAAACAAGTTAACTCGAGATATAACTAGTCTAAAACTTGGATTAATTTAAGTTACAAAAATATAAAGTAAAAAGACTTGATTGACTTGTTCAAAAACATGAGTTGATCAAGTGAAAACTTTACCATTAATATGTTGATTTTTTAAAGTAAAATAGTATCATTTAAAAAAAAAAAAAATTTACTATCGAGTTTAGTCTAAGACTTATGATTGTAATGCATAGATTTTTTAAGTTATGATTTATAAATTTTTTTTTTTAAAGTTTTATATATAAATTTTCAATTTTCAATTTATTTTATGATTTATCGAAGAAAGATATGATTTATTTTCTAAGTTGAGATATCTTTTTTTTTTTAAAAAAAAGAATGATTTTTCAAGCTTAGTTTATTTCTCCAACAAATCAGATCCAACCAGATCATAGAAATAAGTGGAGTTGAATATTCTAATTTAAAAAAAAAAACAAAAGGCAAGAGAGAGAGAAGTAAAATCCAACTCCAATAACACCTAATAATATTAATATTGTCTCCTAATATCAACTGATCTCATCAACAAAAATTAAA
The DNA here is from genome assembly GCA_964019445.1 of Populus tremula. NCBI lineage: Eukaryota > Viridiplantae > Streptophyta > Magnoliopsida > Malpighiales > Salicaceae > Populus > Populus tremula. The sequence continues at coordinate 40,479 of CAXHTJ010001103.1, forward strand.
ACTTGCAGGGAATTCACTGTAATTATTTTTACCCAAATCAGCATTTAATTGCTTCTTTTTTCTTTGTTTTTTTTAAGTAAGGAGTGTTGAATCGAAAAAAAAAAATCAAAAAAAAATCAAGTAAAAAATATAGGTAATATAAGTGACAACTTTGAAATTTGTTTGAAAATTCATCTTTCATCTTTTTTATCTATTAGATTACCGGTCCCTATAATTTTTAAAAAATACATTTTAATACCAAATTTTATTTTCTTCTTTTTTTTTTAGTGGAAGAAAGAAGGGGTCATTGTATTCTGATTTAGAGAGAGAAAGTTGTTATTGAGAAATATTTTGGCCACTAAAACAGTCTATTTTTGTATCAAAAAGTTTCATGTGATGAGGGGGGTTACAATTAGGTGTGTTGTTTTTTATCTTGTAAACACCTAAAATACATATCTGAGCTCGAGAAGATTTTTGATTCCAAGTTGATTTTAGACTTTAGGAAGGTTTTTTTTTTTTTTTTTAGGAGGTCATAGATTGGTTTAACAAGATTTATAAGATATTTCTTAGGTGTTTTGGGTAAAAATAAATGGGTTCAAATTTGGTTTTTAGGTAAAAAAAAACCTTTATTTTTCCGATCACACCAGTTGTTAGATTCTAGAATTTCCAGACAATGCGTCATCTACTTTTTTTACCATGCAACTGGGTGGATAACATGTCATCCACCTCGTTAAACTTAAAAAAATTAAAGGCCTATGCACAAGTTTTTTCTTGATTGGGCCAAGGCGTAGGCTGGTAGCACTTGTTATTATTAATTTATTTTAATTATATTCCTTCTCTGTGATTTGTTTTTTGGGTTTTTTAGCCTTTGTTGAATAACTATTATTTTTAATTATATTAAGTGTGTTTAATTTTTGCATGGATTAAATATTTATTCTTTATAGTATTTTTAATATGTGCAACCTTTCATAGTATCATTTTCTTTTTATTTTATTCAATAAATTTTATGTGTGTGTTAATCTCTATTACAAATTGATTTTCATAAACAAATTTATTAAACATAACCAGATAAATGACTCGTGTTACAATATTAAATATCCTGATATACAATGGTGTCTTGATTTTTCTAATTATATTTTTATTTATCATTAATTACTTTTTTTCCATTTATTTACACAAATAGTTCATGATTTATTTAATTGGATGCATGTATAAGTTTTTCAATTAACATTTATGATTTTTTTAATCTAAAAAAACACATTGAAAAATTTTACCTGTTCATTTTTTTTTATCTTGTATTAATGTTTTCAATTTAATCTTTATTTTTATGATTTTTTTATTTTTTTAACTTTTTTTTTATTTTTTTATTGTTTTTAATTTTATCTTCAATCCTCCCTCCTAGTTGATAATGTATTACTTTTTTTTTCCTCATTGATAAGTTTTTTTCATATATATATATATATATAATACTAGCTTTAACTACGTTAAATATCTTAATGAAAAAATAATACAAACACTAACCTAGTTCTATCACTATTTCTATAGCTTTTTGTCAAACAAAAGATACCAGCAACTGTTCAGGTGTGCTTTTCCATCAATCAATTCATAACCAATTAGTTACCAAAAACAAAGAACAAAAAAATTAATGCAGAGAATAACACTGCAAGCATCTCGAAAAATTGACAGTAAGCAGATTGGCATTATTACAAGGCACAAGAACAAAATCATTGTGCAGTTAAATTAGTAGTGTTATTACAAGGGCATTTGACCTGCAAGTCCGTGAAATATTAAATATATTACACATTCTAGCTTATCATTGTCTATACCATATTGAAACCAGGGCGGGTCACTCGACTCAAGACCTGAGTCACGGATCAGGAGGTTAATCTAGGTTACGGGTTGGCAAATCAACCGAACAGCCGGGCCAGGTCTCAGAACTAATGGTCTATGCTCAATGATACAAAGTTACAAATAATGCAATAATCACATTGTTAATGCACCAAGCCAATCAGCACAGGGATTGAATAACTCCGGCAATAGAACTTGCTTATGATGCCTTGGTCACCCTGCTGAATGTAAGTCAACTGGCTCAACAACTCGAGATCTTCGCCTCTTCTTACCTTCAGGTGTGCACCTTGTGTTACCATTCTTGCCCAGCTTCGGACCTCCTTTTCTTATTGGTGATTTAACTCTCTTTTTTGACAGTTGAAATTGTCTTCCTTCCTGTTCTTTTTTATGACCAAGGAGCCGGACATGGAAAGGATTGACGGCCGTGTAACAGAATGACTCGGTATTAGCTTGACTCCTATCAAAATCAACTTCTCCATTGTTGACCTGAAATTGGAGAAATCATGGTGATTCTTTTAGCAGTTGAAAGCAATGCATATCTATTTCACTCCAAATGACCCCAATATTACTGATTGTATCCAACACACAAACTTCATACGTAATAACAGAAATTTACAGTGTCATTAAGAAAAATGATTTAGAGCTAGTAGCCTACACATCGCAAGTTTGAGGCCTGAGAGCAGTTGCTTTAGATATTTAAGGGTACGGGCCACTTATTTTAGAAGCTGTTCTATTTTAAGGTACTGACTACTGAGTATGCTTCCTAGATTGAAATAGTGAAAGAGAACTACCAGCTGAAGAAGAGCGGAGAAGGTTCGAGCCACATCATGTTTTTCCTGGCCCTTCACAACATCTGTAAAGGCCATGACATATTTTTGACTGTCTGTTTCAAGAGAGAGTTTGTCAACAATCCTTTCACCATAGGCATGAATGTCAAATGGCGGATGTGAGTCCTATTAGAAACAAAATTCACCTTCAAGTCAAAGCCAGTAAAAAGATTTGAGCAACTAAAGAGCAGCAAAAAAAATTGAGGTGAAAGTTACTTGTTCTTCCAAGTTTTGCTCAATTTTCAGTTTCCATGAAGAAACCCGAGCAGCCAGTTCAGTTTGCTTCTCAGTTTCAGCTATATTGGCGAGCAGAGCATCCTACATATGAAAGGTGGGTAAGCTACAACATACTCTGGCAATAATTGGGCAAAAGATTATATCTGAGAGAACACAATCAATTCCAAAATTTTAGGTACCAGGTTGATCTCGTAATTCAACTCCTACAATCTCTAAAATCATTGCTTTCAAAAACTACGCTTGCATTTCCTGAGAATTTTAAACCTAAAGAGAAACCAGCAAAGTGCACAAATCTACATTGATGAAAGCTAAGTTTCGGAAATTGACACAAGTACATGCAGAGGATTGAGTATGTGCAAAAGACCTGCAAAGAGAGCAGAACTTATTCATCTTGCTTTTCAAGACAAAAATCAGGAATTTGTGGAAGGAATACATATGATAAAACAAACTTTACAGACTACTTTTGTAAAAAGAGTGCATGTTCCACAAATATTTGGTGGCAAGTCACGGAAGAATTTTGGACAGGTAGAGAAGTCAAATACTTTACCCAGCAAAGAAATTTCACCCAAGCTACCTGAAACAAATACATGAATATGTGTGCATGTACTATTGCCATGAACTAGGTTAGATTTAGTCAAAAAGTGATAGAAATGCAAGCTTACAAGGTGAGAGCGACATAGATCTTCCAGGCTTGCTTGAGATCTTTGATCTCCATGTCCAAAATCTTTATAGGTGTCAAAGTGAGTCCCACCATCATCATGCTGTGTAAATCAGTCAGTAAGCAACCTCATAGTTCCTTCTATACTATTGCAAATACAAACTAGAACAAAAACACAAGCCTGCCAACCTTTTCATGTAGAGGGGGGGATGAATCTTCATTCATGCATTCTGAAATCTCTTCATCAGGCTGCCCGAAATCAGGGATCCCAGTGTCATATGCATTGTCTTCATTGTCATTCCCAGAGTTACCAGTAGTATCAGGAATATTATGTCCTTCATTAGTAAGAGATTGCCTCAGCTGCAATTGTAACATCAGGTATGATATGACAATCACAAGAAATTAACATAAAGACATTATCAGAAAAACCAATACCTTTTCATATAATGTAGGAGATTGTGTGTTCCCATGGTTTCCAATTTTGTTTTGCTGTGTTTCCCATATTTTGGCAAGCTCTGGACTAATAGTACCATGCATCCTTGCAAGTGGAAACAGAGCAGTTATAGAGGTCTTCTCAGCAGATTTTAGCCCATTCCTTCTGAAATCTTTTACTGCTTGTTAAGGGAAATCCAATATGAGTGTGAAGTAGGCATATAACATACTACAGGGAAAACAGAGGGGAAAAAAACACACACAAATTCAACCACCTTTCTTAAAAGGTTTCACTTTTAAGTTCCCAGGTTCATGGGGGTTCAAAGGCTTCCAAGGATCATCATTGTCATCTGAATCTTCTGCATTCTCAGGATCTGAATATCTGTCTTCCATTTCAAATCCAGGATTCTCATCAACATTATCATAGACAGGAGGGTCAGGCCTGATCTTACAATCATTAACTCCAAAACTGCAACCAGCAACAGGGGATGGCATAGGATTGGCATCCCAATTCTTTCCAAGAGAAGGCTTGTTAGCAGTTCCTCCAGAACGCCTTGTTGGGGACTGAAAGGTCTTATGTATTGAGCTGCCCCTGTAAGGACCATTTTGTGCCCTTCCAGTATCATTTGCTTTCAAAAAATCATTTATGGCTAGGGCATCACATGGGTCTAAGAGAATAAAATCTTGGTAAAGATCATTGGTGGCTAACTGCAACCATGTAGGGAAAAATAAAAAACAAGTGATTTAGATTGGGTCGGAAGCATAAAGCTCAGTATACTATAAAGTGGAAGTACATGTAATACCAGATATGACTCTAATTCCCCAACATCACCACTGCTATCTAAGCAATCACCTTCAAGAACAACAAGATTTGCTGGTGGTTTCACAAAGTGATAGAAAGAAGCATCTTTGCTGGTTGAAGCATCTAAGCAATTCCTTGCATCCACTGAAGTATAATGAATTTTTTTTAGCCATGAGTTACATCGTAACTGCATCAAATAGAGGGCAGATTTAAGCATACCTGGGACGTCATCTGAGACCCAAAATTGATCATTTTCTTCATCAGAAACTGCACGGGAACCACTTTGTTCAGTCTGGACAGATGTGCCCTCTGATTGCTCCTGCTGCCTGTTTCAAAAATTTATAAAACCAATTTAAAAATCATTTCCATGGGATGGTACCACTGATCGTTTGGACTTCAAAACTACACATTTAAGCCTTATATGGCTTTCCTGTGAGAATATAAATTTTTATTTATGGCGTCTCTTTATTCTTCATGCAATCAACATTGTTTGTAATCCCTAGTTGAATTTTAGCGGGTTGGTCTGA
>CAXHTJ010001104.1:0-50542 GCA_964019445.1 Populus tremula
GTGACGTAGTCCAGGGGCGCTGAAGATTTCAGCGTCACGGTGGAAGTTGGTTCCTATTTTTTTTCTAGGTCTATAGGGACTCAGTTTTGGTTAATGATTTATGATTCTGAAATCGTCAGCGGTTGACGTTGGTTACAGTGATGGTTTCTAGGTCTACAGGGACTCTATTTTCGTTAATGATTTATGATTTTGACATCGTCTAGGGGCGCTGAAGATTTCAACGTCACGCTGGATCTGGTTGCCGAGGATGATTTCTGGATCTTGAGGGACTTGCTTTTCGTCAATGATTTGTGATTGTGACGTAGTCCAGGGGCGCTGAAGATTTCAGCATCACCGGTGGAAGTTGGTTCCTGTTATTATTTCCTGGTCTATACGAACTCAGTTTTCGTTAATGATTTAGGATTCTGACTTCGTCCAGGGGTGCTCAAGATTTCAGCGTCAGCCGTGGAAGGTTGTTCCGGTAATGATTTCGGGGTCTCGAACGACCCAGTTTTCGTCAATAATTTGTGATTGTGACGTAGTCCAGGGGCGCTGAAGATTTCAGCGTCAACGGTGGAAGTTGGTTCCTATTATTTTTTCTAGGTATAGGGACTCAATTTTGGTTAATGATTTATGATTCTGACTTCGTCCAGGGGCGCTGAAGATTTCAGCAACAGCCGTCGAAGTTGGTTCCTGTAATGATTTCGGGGTCTCGAGGGACTCAGTTTTCGTCAATAATTTGTGATTGTGACGTAATCCTCGGGCGCTGAAGATTTCAGCGACACGCTAGATCTGGTACCGGGGATAATTTCTGGATCTTGAGGGACTCCCTTTTCGTCAATGATTGTGATTGTGACGTAGACCAGGGGCGCTGAAGATTTCAGTATCAACGGTGGAAGTTGGTTCCTGTTATTTTTTCTAGGTCTATAGGGACTCAGTTTTCGTTAATGATTTAGGATTCTGACTTCGTCCAGGGACGCTGAAGATTTCAGCGTCAGCCGTGGAAGTTGGTTCCGGTAATGATTTCGGGGTCTCGAGGGACTCAGTTTTCGTCAATAATTTGTGATTGTGACGTAATCCTCGGGCACTGAAGATTTCAGCGTCAGCCGTGGAAGTTGGTTCCGGTAATGATTTCGGAGTCTCGAGGGACTCAGTTTTCGTCAATAATTTGTGATTGTGACGTAATCCTCGGGCGTCGAGGATTTCAGCGTCACGCTGGATCTGGGTACCGCGGATGATTTCTGGATCTTGAGGGACTCGCTTGTAGTCAATGATTTGTGATTGTGACGTAGTCCAGGGGCGCTGAACATTTCATCATCAACGGTGGAAGTTGGTTCCTGTTATTTTTTCTAGGTCTGTAGGAACTCGGTTTTGGTTAATGCTTTATGATTCTGACATCGTCCAGGGGCGCTAAAGATTTCAGCGTCAGCCGTGGAAGTTGGTTTAGGTAATGATTTCGGTGTCTCGAGGGACTCAGTTTTCGTCAATAATTTGTGATTGTGACGTAATCCTCGGGCGCCGAGGATTTCAGCGTCACGCTGGATCTGGGTACCGCGGATGATTTCTGGATCTTGAGGGACTCGCTTGTAGTCAATGATTTGTGATTGTGACGTAGTCCAGGGGCGCTGAAGATTTCAGCGTCAACGGTGGAAGTTGGTTCCTATTATTTTTTCTAGGTCTATAGGGACTCAGTTTTGGTTAATGATTTATGATTCTGAAATCGTCAGCGGTTGACGTTGGTTACAGTGATGGTTTCTAGGTCTACAGGGACTCTATTTTCGTTAATGATTTATGATTTTGACATCGTCTAGGGGCGCTGAAGATTTCAACGTCACGCTGGATCTGGTTGCCGAGGATGATTTCTGGATCTTGAGGGACTTGCTTTTTGTCAATGATTTGTGATTGTGACGTAGTCCAGGGGCGCTGAAGATTTCAGCATCACCGGTGGAAGTTGGTTCCTGTTATTATTTCCTGGTCTATACGAACTCAGTTTTCGTTAATGATTTAGGATTCTGACTTCGTCCAGGGGTGCTCAAGATTTCAGCGTCAGCCGTGGAAGGTTGTTCCGGTAATGATTTCGGGGTCTCGAACGACCCAGTTTTCGTCAATAATTTGTGATTGTGACGTAGTCCAGGGGCGCTGAAGATTTCAGCGTCAACGGTGGAAGTTGGTTCCTATTATTTTTTCTAGGTCTATAGGGACTCAATTTTGGTTAATGATTTATGATTCTGACTTCGTCCAGGGGCGCTGAAGATTTCAGCAACAGCCGTCGAAGTTGGTTCCTGTAATGATTTCGGGGTCTCGAGGGACTCAGTTTTCGTCAATAATTTGTGATTGTGACGTAGTCCAGGGGCGCTGAAGATTTCAGCGTCAACGGTGGAAGTTGGTTCCTATTATTTTTTCTAGGTCTATAGGGACTCAATTTTGGTTAATGATTTATGATTCTGACTTCGTCCAGGGGCGCTGAAGATTTCAGCAACAGCCGTCGAAGTTGGTTCCTGTAATGATTTCGGGGTCTCGAGGGACTCAGTTTTCGTCAATAATTTGTGATTGTGACGTAATCCTCGGGCGCTGAAGATTTCAGCGACACGCTAGATCTGGGTACCGGGGATAATTTCTGGATCTTGAGGGACTCCCTTTTCGTCAATGATTTGTGATTGTGACGTAGACCAGGGGCGCTGAAGATTTCAGTATCAACGGTGGAAGTTGGTTCCTGTTATTTTTTCTAGGTCTATAGGGACTCAGTTTTCGTTAATGATTTAGGATTCTGACTTCGTCCAGGGACGCTGAAGATTTCAGCGTCAGCCGTGGAAGTTGGTTCCGGTAATGATTTCGGGGTCTCGAGGGACTCAGTTTTCGTCAATAATTTGTGATTGTGACGTAATCCTCGGGCTCTGAAGATTTCAGCGTCAGCCGTGGAAGTTGGTTCCGGTAATGATTTCGGAGTCTCGAGGGACTCAGTTTTCGTCAATAATTTGTGATTGTGACGTAATCCTCGGGCGCTGAAGATTTCAGCGACACGCTGGATCTGGGTACCGGGGATAATTTCTGGATCTTGAGGGACACCCTTTTCGTCAATGATTTGTGATTGTGACGTAGTCCAGGGGCACTGAAGATGTCAGTATCAACGGTGGAAGTTGGTTCCTGTTATTTTTTCTAGGTCTATAGGGACTCAGTTTTGGTTAATGATTTATGATTCTGACTTCGTCCAGGGGCGCTGAAGATTTCAGCAACAGCCGTCGAAGTTGGTTCCGGTAAAGATTTCGGGGTCTCGAGGGACTCAGTTTTTCGTCAATAATTTGTGATTGTGACGTAATCCTCGGGCGCTGAAGATTTCAGCGACACGCTCGATCTGGGTACCGGGGATAATTTCTGGATCTTGAGGGACTCCCTTTTCGTCAATGATTTGTGATTGTGACGTAGTTCAGGGGCGCTGAAGATTTCAGTATCAACGGTGGAAGTTGGTTCCTGTTATTTTTTCTACGTCTATAGGGACTCAGTTTTGGTTAATGATTTATGAGTCTGACTTCGTCCAGGGGCGCTAAATATTTCAGCGTCAGCCGTGGAAGTTGGTTTTGGTAATGATTTCATTGTCTCGAGGGACGCAGTTTTTGTCAATAATTTGTGATTGTGACGTAATCCTCGGGCGCCGAGGATTTCAGCGTCACGCTGGATCTGGGTACCGCGGATGATTTCTGGATCTTGAGGGACTCGCTTGTCGTCAATGATTTGTGATTGTGACGTAGTCCAGGGGCGCTGAAGTTTTCAGCGTCAACCGTGGAAGTTGGTTCCGGTAATGATTTCGGGGTCTCGAGGGACTCAGTTTTCGTCAATAATTTGTGATTGTGACGTAATCCTCGGGCGCTGAAGATTTCAACGTCACGCTGGATCTGGGTACCGGGGATGATTTCTGGGTCTTGAAGGACTCACTTTTCGTCAATGATTTGTGATTGTGACGTAGCCCAGGGGCGCTGAAGATTTCAGCGTCAACGGTGGAAGTTTGTTCCTGTTATTTTTTCTAGGTCTATAGGGACGCAGTTTTCGTTAAAGATTTATGATTCTGACATCGTCCAGGGGCGCTAAAGATTTCAGCGTCAGCCGTGGAAGTTGGTTTTGGTAATGATTTCGGTGTCTCGAGGGACTCAGTTTTCGTCAATAATTTGTGATTGTGACGTAATCCTCGGGCGCCGAGGATTTCAGCGTCACGCTGGATCTGGGTACCGCGGATGATTTCTGGATCTTGAGGGACTCGCTTGTAGTCAATGATTTGTGATTGTGACGTAGTCCAGGGGCGCTGAACATTTCATCATCAACGGTGGAAGTTGGTTCCTGTTATTTTTTCTAGGTCTATAGGGACTCAGTTTTCGTTAATGATTTAGGATTCTGACTTCGTCCAGGGGCGCTGAAGACTTCAGCGTCAGCCGTCAAAGTTGGTTCCGGTAATGATTTCGGGGTCTCGAGGGACTCATTTTTCGTCAATAATTTGTGATTGTGACGTAATCCTCGGGCACTGAAGATTTCAGCGTCAGCCGTGGAAGTTGGTTCCGGTAATGATTTCGGGGTCTCGAGGGACTCAGTTTTCGTCAATAATTTGTGATTGTGACGTAATCCTCGGGCTCTGAAGATTTCAGCGTCAGCCGTGGAAGTTGGTTCCGGTAATGATTTCGGGGTCTCGAGGGACTCAGTTTTCGTCAATAATTTGTGATTGTGACGTAATCCTCGGGCACTGAAGATTTCAGCGTCAGCCGTGGAAGTTGGTTCCGGTAATGATTTCGGGGTCTCGAGGGACTCAGTTTTCGTCAATAATTTGTGATTGTGATGTAATCCTCGGTCGCTGACGATTTCAGCGTCAGCGGTTGAAGTTGGTTACGGTGATGGTTTCTAGGTCTATAGGGACTCTATTTTCGTTAATGATTAGGATTTTGACATCGTCTAGGGGCGCTGAAGATTTCACCGTCACGCTGGATCTGGGTTCTGGGGAAGATATCTGGGTCTTGAGGGACTCACTTTTCGTCAATGATTTGTGATTGTGACGTAGTCTAGGGGCGCTGAAGATTTCAGCGTCAACGGTGGAAGTTGGTTCCTATTATTTTTTCTAGGTCTATAGGGACTCAGTTTTGGTTAATGATTTATGATTCTGAAATCGTCAGCGGTTGACGTTGGTTACAGTGATGGTTTCTAGGTCTACAGGGACTCTATTTTCGTTAATGATTTATGATTTTGACATCGTCTAGGGGCGCTGAAGATTTCAACGTCACGCTGGATCTGGTTACCGAGGATGATTTCTGGATCTTGAGGGACTTGCTTTTCGTCAATGATTTGTGATTGTGACGTAGTCCAGGGGCGTTGAAGATTTCAGCATCACCGGTGGAAGTTGGTTCCTGTTATTATTTCCTGGTCTATACGAACTCAGTTTTCGTTAATGATTTAGGATTGTGACTTCGTCCAGGGGTGCTCAAGATTTCAGCGTCAGCCGTGGAAGGTTGTTCCGGTAATGATTTCGGGGTCTCGAACGACCAGTTTTCGTCAATAATTTGTGATTGTGACGTAGTCCAGGGGCGCTGAAGATTTCAGCGTGAGCCGTGGAAGGTTGTTCCAGTAATGATTTCGGGGTCTCGAACGACCCAGTTTTCGTCAATAATTTGTGATTGTCACGTAATCCTCAGGCGCTGAAGATTTCAGCATGATGCTGGATCTGGGTACCGGGGATGATTTCTGGGTCTTGAAGGACTCACTTTTCGTCAATGATTTGTGATTGTGACGTAGTCCAGGGGCGCTGAAGATTTCAGCGTCAACGGTGGAAGTTGGTTCCTATTATTTTTTCTAGGTCTATAGGGACTCAGTTTTGGTTAATGATTTATGATTCTGACTTCGTCCAGGGGCGCTGAAGGTTTCAGCAACAACCATAGAAGTTGGTTCCGGTAATGATTTCGGGGTCTCGAACGACCCAGTTTTCGTCAATAATTTGTGATTGTGATGTAATCCTCGGGCGCTGAAGATTTCAGCATGATGCTGGATCTGGGTACCGGGGATGATTTCTGGTTGTTGAAGGACTCACTTTTCGTCAATGATTTGTGATTGTGACGTAGTCCAGGGGCGCTGAAGATTTCAGCGTCAACGGTGGAAGTTGGTTCCTATTATTTTTTCTAGGTCTATAGGGACTCAGTTTTGGTTAATGATTTATGATTCTGAAATCGTCAGCGGTTGACGTTGGTTACAGTGATGGTTTCTAGGTCTACAGGGACTCTATTTTCGTTAATGATTTATGATTTTGACATCGTCTAGGGGCGCTGAAGATTTCAACGTCACGCTGGATCTGGTTACCGAGGATGATTTCTGGATCTTGAGGGACTTGCTTTTCGTCAATGATTTGTGATTGTGACGTAGTCCAGGGGCGCTGAAGATTTCAACATCACCGGTGGAAGTTGGTTCCTGTTATTATTTCCTGGTCTATACGGACTCAGTTTTCGTTAATGATTTAGGATTCTGACTTCGTCCAGGGGTGCTCAAGATTTCAGCGTCAGCCGTGGAAGGTTGTTCCGGTAATAATTTCGGGGTCTCGAACGACCCAGTTTTCGTCAATCATTTGTGATTGTGACGTAGTCCAGGGGCGCTGAAGATTTCAGCGTGAGCCGTGGAAGGTTTTCCGGTAATGATTTCGGGGTCTCGAACGACCCAGTTTTCGTCAATAATTTGTGATTGTCACGTAATCCTCGCGCGCTGAAGATTTCAGCGTCACGCTGGATTTGGGTAGCGGGGATGATTTCTGGTCTTGAGGGACTCGCTTTTCATCAATGATTTGTGATTGTGACGTAGTCAGAGGTGCAGAAGATTTCAGCATCACGGTGGAGTTGGTTCCTGTTATTTTTTCCTGGTCTATACGAACTCAGTTTTCGTTAATGATTTAGGATTCTGACTTTCGTCCAGGGGCGCTGAAGTTTCAGCGTGAGCCGTGGAAGTTGGTTCCGGATGATTTCGGGGTCTCGAACGACCAGTTTTCGTCAATAATTTGTGATTTGTCACGTAATCCTCGCGCTGAAGATTTCAGCGTCACGCGTTTGGTATCGGGGATGATTTGTGGTCTCGAGGGACTCGCTTTTCGTCAATAATTTGTGATTGTGACGTAGTCCAGGGGCGCACGAAGATTTCAGCATCATCGGTGGAAGTTGGTTCCTGTTATTATTTCCTGGTCTATACGAACTCAGTTTTCGTTAATGATTTAGGATTCTGACTTCGTCCAGGGGCGCTGAAGATTTCAGCGTGAGCCGTGGAAGGTTGTTCCGGTAATGATTTCTGGGTCTTGAAGGACTCACTTTTCGTCAATGATTTGTGATTGTGACGTAGCCCAGGGGCGCTGAAGATTTCAGCGTCAACGGTGGAAGTTGGTTCCTATTATTTTTCTAGGTCTATAGGGACTCAGTTTTCGTTAATGATTTATGATTCTGACTTCGTCCAGGGGCGCTGAAGATTTCAGCAACAGCCTGTCGAAGTTGGTTCCGGTAATGATTTCGGGGTCTCGAGGGACTAAGTTTTCGTCAATAATTTGTGATTGTGACGTAATCCTCGGGCGCTGAAGATTTCAGCGTCACGCTAGATCTGGGTACCGGGGATAATTTCTGGATCTTGAGGGACTCTTTTCGTCAATGATTTGTGATTGTGACGTAGCCCAGGGCGCTTGAAGATTTCAGGATCACGGTGGAGTTTGGTTCCTGTTATTTTTCTACGTCTATAGGGACTCAGTTTTCGTTAATGATTTGTGATTCTGATTCGTCCAGGGGCGCTGAAGATTCATCGTCAGCGGTGAAGTTGGTTCCTGGTAATGATTTTCGAGGGTCTCGAGGGACTCAGTTTTCGTCAATATTTGTGATTGTGACGTAATCCTCGGGCGCTGAAGATTTCAGCGTCAGCCGTGAAGTTGGTTCCGGTAATGATTCGGGGTCTCGAGGGACTCAGTTTTCGTCATAATTTGTGATTGTGACGTAATCCTCGGGCACTGAAGATTTCAGCGTCAGCCGTGGAAGTTGGTTCCGGTAATGATTTCGGAGTCTCGAGGGACTCAGTTTTCGTCAATAATTTGTGATTGTGACGTAATCCTCGGCGCTGAAGATTTCAGCGACACGCTGGATCTGGGTACCGGGGATAATTTCTGGATCTTGAGGGACACCTTTTCGTCAATGATTTGTGATTGTGACGTAGTCCAGGGGCACTGAAGATGTCAGTATCAACGGTGGAAGTTGGTTCCTGTTATTTTTTCTAGGTCTATAGGGATCAGTTTTCGTTAATGATTTATGATTCTGACTTCGTCAGGGGGCGCTGAAGATTTCATCGTCAGCGTTGAAGTTGGTTCCGGTAATGATTTCGGGTCTCGAGGGACTCAGTTTTCGTCAATAATTTGTGATTTGACGTAATCCTCGGGCGCTGAAGATTTCAGCGTCAGCCGTGGAAGTTGGTTCCGGTATGATTCCGGGGTCTCGAGGGACTCAGTTTTCGTCAATAATTTCTGATTGTCACGTAATCCTCGGGCGTTGAAGATGCAGCGTCACGCTGGATCTGGGTGGGATGATTTCTGGATCTTGAGGGACTCAGTTTTCGTCAATAATTTGAGATTAATACGTAGTCCGGGGCACTGAAGATTCAGCGTCAACGGTGGAAGTTGGTTCGGTGATGGTTTCTAGGTCTACAGGGACTCTATTTTCGTTAATGATTTATGATTTTGACATCGTCTAGGGGCGCTGAAGATTTCAGCGTCACGCTGGATCTGGTTACCGAGGATGATTTCTGGATCTTGAGGGACTTGCTTTTCGTCAATGATTTATGATTGTGACGTAGCCCAGGGGCGCTGAAGATTTCAGCATCAACGGTGGAAGTTGGTTCCTGTTATTTTTTCTAGGTCTATAGGGACAGTTTTCGTTAATGATTATGATTCTGACTTCGTCAGGGGACGCTGAAGATTTCATCGTCAGCGGTTGAAGTTGGTTCTGGTAATGATTTCGGGTCTCGAGGGACTCAGTTTTCGTCAATAATTTGTGATTGTGACGTAATCCTCGGGCGCTGAAGATTTCAGCGTCAACCGTGGAAGTTGGTTCCGGTAATGATTTCGGGGTCTCGAGGGACTCAGTTTTCGTCAATAATTTGTGATTGTGACGTATCCTCGTTCGCTGAAGATTTCAACGTCACGCTGGATCTGGTACCGGGGATGATTTCTGGGTCTTGAAGGACTCACTTTTCGTCAATGATTTGTGATTGTGACGTAGCCCAGGGGCGCTGAAGATTTCAGCGTCAACGGTGAAGTTGGTTCCTGTTATTTTTTCTAGGTCTATAGGGACGCAGTTTTCGTTAAAGATTTATGATTCTGACTTCGTCCAGGGGCGCTAAAGATTTCAGCGTCAGCCGTGGAAGTTGGTTTTGGTAATGATTTCGGTGTCTCGAGGGGCTCATTTTCGTCAATAATTTGTGATTGTGACGTAATCCTCGGGCGCCGAGGATTTCAGCGTCACGCTGGATCTGGGTACCGCGGATGATTTCTGGATCTTGAGGGACTAGCTTGTCGTCAATGATTTGTGATTGTGACGTAGTCCAGGGGCGCTGAACATTTCAGCATCAACGGTGGATGTTGGTTCCTGTTATTTTTCTAGGTCTATAGGGACTCAGTTTTCGTTAATGATTTAGGATTCTGACTTCGTCCAGGGGCGCTGAAGACTTCAGCGTCAGCCGTCAAAGTTGGTTCCGGTAATGATTTCGGGGTCTCGAGGGACTCAGTTTTCGTCAATAATTTGTGATTGTGACGTAATCCTCGGGCACTGAAGATTTCAGCGTCAGCCGTGGAAGTTGGTTCCGGTAATGATTTCGGGGTCTCGAGGGACTCAGTTTTCGTCAATAATTTGTGATTGTGACGTAATCCTCGGGCACTGAAGATTTCAGCGTCAGCCGTGGAAGTTGGTTCCGGTAATGATTTCGGAGTCTCGAGGGACTCAGTTTTCGTCAATAATTTGTGATTGTGACGTAATCCTCGGGCGCTGAAGATTTCAGCGACACGCTGGATCTGGGTACCGGGGATAATTTCTGGATCTTGAGGGACACCCTTTTCGTCAATGATTTGTGATTGTGACGTAGTCCAGGGGCACTGAAGATGTCAGTATCAACGGTGGAAGTTGGTTCCTGTTATTTTTTCTAGGTCTATAGGGACTCAGTTTTCGTTAATGATTTATGATTCTGACTTCGTCCAGGGGCGCTGAAGATTTCATCGTCAGCGGTTGAAGTTGGTTCCGGTAATGATTTCGGGGTCTCGAGGGACTCAGTTTTCGTCAATAATTTGTGATTGTGACGTAATCCTCGGGCGCTGAAGATTTCAGCGTCAGCCGTGGAAGTTGGTTCCGGTAATGATTCCGGGGTCTCGAGGGACTCAGTTTTCGTCAATAATTTCTGATTGTCACGTAATCCTCGGGCGTTGAAGATTGCAGCGTCACGCTGGATCTGGGTACCGGGGATGATTTCTGGATCTTGAGGGACTCAGTTTTCGTCAATAATTTGAGATTAATACGTAGTCCAGGGGCACTGAAGATTTCAGCGTCAACGGTGGAAGTTGGTTACGGTGATGGTTTCTAGGTCTACAGGGACTCTATTTTCGTTAATGATTTATGATTTTGACATCGTCTAGGGGCGCTGAAGATTTCAGCGTCACGCTGGATCTGGTTACCGAGGATGATTTCTGGATCTTGAGGGACTTGCTTTTCGTCAATGATTTATGATTGTGACGTAGCCCAGGGGCGCTGAAGATTTCAGCATCAACGGTGGAAGTTGGTTCCTGTTATTTTTTCTAGGTCTATAGGGACACAGTTTTCGTTAATGATTTATGATTCTGACTTCGTCAGGGGACGCTGAAGATTTCATCGTCAGCGGTTGAAGTGGTTCTGGTAATGATTTCGAGTCTCGAGGGACTCAGTTTTCGTCAATAATTTGTGATTGTGACGTAATCCTCGGGCGCTGAAGATTTCAGCGTCAACCGTGGAAGTTGGTTCCGGTAATGATTTCGGGGTCTCGAGGGACTCAGTTTTCGTCAATAATTTGTGATTGTGACGTAATCCTCGTTCGCTGAAGATTTCAACGTCACGCTGGATCTGGGTACCGGGGATGATTTCTGGGTCTTGAAGGACTCACTTTTCGTCAATGATTTGTGATTGTGACGTAGCCCAGGGGCGCTGAAGATTTCAGCGTCAACGGTGGAAGTTGGTTCCTGTTATTTTTTCTAGGTCTATAGGGACGCAGTTTTCGTTAAA
Source organism: Populus tremula (assembly GCA_964019445.1). Classification (NCBI taxonomy): domain Eukaryota; kingdom Viridiplantae; phylum Streptophyta; class Magnoliopsida; order Malpighiales; family Salicaceae; genus Populus; species Populus tremula. The sequence continues at coordinate 11,256 of CAXHTJ010001104.1, forward strand.
GATTTATGATTCTGACTTCGTCCAGGGGCGCTAAAGATTTCAGCGTCAGCCGTGGAAGTTGGTTTTGGTAATGATTTCGGTGTCTCGAGGGGCTCATTTTTCGTCAATAATTTGTGATTGTGACGTAATCCTCGGGCGCCGAGGATTTCAGCGTCACGCTGGATCTGGGTACCGCGGATGATTTCTGGATCTTGAGGGACTAGCTTGTCGTCAATGATTTGTGATTGTGACGTAGTCCAGGGGCGCTGAACATTTCAGCATCAACGGTGGATGTTGGTTCCTGTTATTTTTTCTAGGTCTATAGGGACTCAGTTTTCGTTAATGATTTAGGATTCTGACTTCGTCCAGGGGCGCTGAAGACTTCAGCGTCAGCCGTCAAAGTTGGTTCCGGTAATGATTTCGGGGTCTCGAGGGACTCAGTTTTCGTCAATAATTTGTGATTGTGACGTAATCCTCGGGCACTGAAGATTTCAGCGTCAGCCGTGGAAGTTGGTTCCGGTAATGATTTCGGGGTCTCGAGGGACTCAGTTTTCGTCAATAATTTGTGATTGTGACGTAATCCTCGGGCACTTGAAGATTTCAGCGTCAGCCGTGGAAGTTGGTTCCGGTAATGATTTCGGAGTCTCGAGGGACTCAGTTTTCGTCAATAATTTGTGATTGTGACGTAATCCTCGGGCGCTGAAGATTTCAGCGACACGCTGGATCTGGGTACCGGGGATAATTTCTGGATCTTGAGGGACACCCTTTTCGTCAATGATTTGTGATTGTGACGTAGTCCAGGGGCACTGAAGATGTCAGTATCAACGGTGGAAGTTGGTTCCTGTTATTTTTTCTAGGTCTATAGGGACTCAGTTTTCGTTAATGATTTATGATTCTGACTTCGTCAGGGGGCGCTGAAGATTTCATCGTCAGCGGTTGAAGTTGGTTCCGGTAATGATTTCGGGGTCTCGAGGGACTCAGTTTTCGTCAATAATTTGTGATTGTGACGTAATCCTCGGGCGCTGAAGATTTCAGCGTCAGCCGTGGAAGTTGGTTCCGGTAATGATTCCGGGGTCTCGAGGGACTCAGTTTTCGTCAATAATTTCTGATTGTCACGTAATCCTCGGGCGTTGAAGATTGCAGCGTCACGCTGGATCTGGGTACCGGGGATGATTTCTGGATCTTGAGGGACTCAGTTTTCGTCAATAATTTGAGATTAATACGTAGTCCAGGGGCACTGAAGATTTCAGCGTCAACGGTGGAAGTTGGTTACGGTGATGGTTTCTAGGTCTACAGGGACTCTATTTTCGTTAATGATTTATGATTTTGACATCGTCTAGGGGCGCTGAAGATTTCAGCGTCACGCTGGATCTGGTTACCGAGGATGATTTCTGGATCTTGAGGGACTTGCTTTTCGTCAATGATTTATGATTGTGACGTAGTCCAGGGGCGCTGAAGATTTCAGCATCAACGGTGGAAGTTGGTTCCTGTTATTTTTTCTAGGTCTATAGGGACACAGTTTTCGTTAATGATTTATGATTCTGACTTCGTCAGGGGACGCTGAAGATTTCATCGTCAGCGGTTGAAGTTGGTTCTGGTAATGATTTCGAGGTCTCGAGGGACTCAGTTTTCGTCAATAATTTGTGATTGTGACGTAATCTCGGGCGCTGAAGATTTCAGCGTCAACCGTGGAAGTTGGTTCCGGTAATGATTTCGGGGTCTCGAGGGACTCAGTTTTCGTCAATAATTTGTGATTGTGACGTAATCCTCGTTCGCTGAAGATTTCAACGTCACGCTGGATCGGGTACCGGGGATGATTTCTGGGTCTTGAAGGACTCACTTTTCGTCAATGATTTGTGATTGTGACGTAGCCCAGGGGCGCTGAAGATTTCAGCGTCAACGGTGGAAGTTGGTTCCTGTTTTTCTAGGTCTATAGGGACGCAGTTTTCGTTAAAGATTTATGATTCTGACTTCGTCCAGGGGCGCTAAAGATTTCAGCGTCAGCCGTGGAAGTTGGTTTTGGTAATGATTTCGGTGTCTCGAGGGGCTCATTTTTCGTCAATAATTTGTGATTGTGACGTAATCCTCGGGCGCCGAGGATTTCAGCGTCACGCTGGATCTGGTACCGCGGATGATTTCTGGATCTTGAGGACTAGCTTGTCGTCAATGATTTGTGATTGTGACGTAGTCCAGGGGCGCTGAACATTTCAGCATCAACGGTGGATGTTGGTTCCTGTTATTTTTTCTAGGTCTATAGGGACTCAGTTTTCGTTAATGATTTAGGATTCTGACTTCGTCCAGGGGCGCTGAAGACTTCAGCGTCAGCCGTCAAAGTTGGTTCCGGTAATGATTTCGGGGTCTCGAGGGACTCAGTTTTCGTCAATAATTTGTGATTGTGACGTAATCCTCGGGCACTGAAGATTTCAGCGTCAGCCGTGGAAGTTGGTTCCGGTAATGATTTCGGGGTCTCGAGGGACTCAGTTTCGTCAATAATTTGTGATTGTGACGTAATCCTCGGGCACTGAAGATTTCAGCGTCAGCCGTGGAAGTTGGTTCCGGTAATGATTTCGGGGTCTCGAGGGACTCAGTTTTCGTCAATAATTTGTGATTGTGACGTAATCCTCGGGCGCTGAAGATTTCAGCGTCACGCTGGATCTGGGTACCGGGGATAATTTCTGGATCTTGAGGGACACCTTTTCGTCAATGATTTGTGATTGTGACGTAGTCCAGGGGCACTGAAGATGTCAGTATCAACGGTGGAAGTTGGTTCCTGTTATTTTTTCTAGGTCTATAGGGACTCAGTTTTCGTTAATGATTTATGATTCTGACTTCGTCAGGGGGCGCTGAAGATTTCATCGTCAGCGGTTGAAGTTGGTTCCGGTAATGATTTCGGGGGTCTCGAGGGACTCAGTTTTCGTCAATAATTTGTGATTGTGACGTAATCCTCGGGCGCTGAAGATTTCAGCGTCAGCCGTGGAAGTTGGTTCCGGTAATGATTCCGGGGTCTCGAGGGACTCAGTTTTCGTCAATAATTTCTGATTGTCACGTAATCCTCGGGCGTTGAAGATTGCAGCGTCACGCTGGATCTGGGTACCGGGGATGATTTCTGGATCTTGAGGGACTCAGTTTTCGTCAATAATTTGAGATTAATACGTAGTCCAGGGGCACTGAAGATTTCAGCGTCAACGGTGGAAGTTGGTTACGGTGATGGTTTCTAGGTCTACAGGGACTCTATTTTCGTTAATGATTTATGATTTTGACATCGTCTAGGGGCGCTGAAGATTTCAGCGTCACGCTGGATCTGGTTACCGAGGATGATTTCTGGATCTTGAGGGACTTGCTTTTCGTCAATGATTTATGATTGTGACGTAGTCCAGGGGCGCTGAAGATTTCAGCATCAACGGTGGAAGTTGGTTCCTGTTATTTTTTCTAGGTCTATAGGGACACAGTTTTCGTTAATGATTTTGATTCTGACTTCGTCAGGGGACGCTGAAGATTTCATCGTCAGCGGTTGAAGTTGGTTTGGTAATGATTTCGAGGTCTCGAGGGACTCAGTTTTCGTCAATAATTTGTGATTGTGACGTAATCCTCGGGCGCTGAAGATTTCAGCGTCAACCGTGGAAGTTGGTTCCGGTAATGATTTCGGGGTCTCGAGGGACTCAGTTTTCGTCAATAATTTGTGATTGTGACGTAATCCTCGTTCGCTGAAGATTTCAACGTCACGCTGGATCTGGGTACCGGGGATGATTTCTGGGTCTTGAAGGACTCACTTTTCGTCAATGATTTGTGATTGTGACGTAGCCCAGGGGCGCTGAAGATTTCAGCGTCAACGGTGGAAGTTGGTTCCTGTTATTTTTTCTAGGTCTATAGGGACGCAGTTTTCGTTAAAGATTTAGATTCTGACTTCGTTCGAGTGATTTCAGGTCACGTGGGGCGGGGGCTTGGATTTGTGAGGGCGGGCGCTAAAGATTTCAGCGTCAGCCGTGGAAGTTGGTTTTGGTAATGATTTCGGTGTCTCGAGGGGCTCATTTTTCGTCAATAATTTGATTGTGACGTAATCCTCGGGCGCCGAGGATTTCAGCGTCACGCTGAGATCTGGGTTACCCGGTTGATTTCTGGATCTTGAGGGACTAGCTTGTCGTCAATGATTTGTGATTGTGACGTAGTCCAGGGGCGCTGAACATTTCAGCATCAACGGTGGATGTTGGTTCCTGTTATTTTTCTAGGTCTATAGGACTCAGTTTTCGTTAATGATTTAGGATTCTGACTTCGTCCAGGGGCGCTGAAGACTTCAGCGTCAAGCCGGTCAAAGTTGGTTCCGGTAATGATTTCGGGGTCTCGAGGGACTCAGTTTTCGTCAATAATTTGTGATTGTGACGTAATCCTCGGGCACTGAAGATTTCAGCGTCAGCCGTGGAAGTTGGTTCCGGTAATGATTTCGGGGTCTCGAGGGACTCAGTTTTCGTCAATAATTTGTGATTGTGACGTAATCCTCGGGCACTGAAGATTTCAGCGTCAGCCGTGGAAGTTGGTTCCGGTAATGATTTCGGGTCTCGAGGGACTCAGTTTTCGTCAATAATTTGTGATTGTGACGTAATCCTCGGCGCTGAAGATTTCAGCGACACGCTGGATCTGGGTACCGGGATAATTTCTGGATCTTGAGGGACACCCTTTTCGTCAATGATTTGTGATTGTGACGTAGTCCAGGGGCACTGAAGATGTCAGTATCAACGGTGGAAGTTGGTTCCTGTTATTTTTTCTAGGTCTATAGGGACTCAGTTTTCGTTAATGATTTATGATTCTGACTTCGTCAGGGGGCGCTGAAGATTTCATCGTCAGCGGTTGAAGTTGGTTCCCGGTAATGATTCGGGGTTCTCGAGGGACTCAGTTTTCGTCAATAATTTGTGATTGTGACGTAATCCTCGGGCGCTGAAGATTTCAGCGTCAGCCGTGGAAGTTGGTTCCGGTAATGATTCCGGGGTCTCGAGGGACTCAGTTTTCGTCAATAATTTCTGATTGTCACGTAATCCTCGGGCGTTGAAGATTGCAGCGTCACGCTGGATCTGGTACCGGGGATGATTTCTGGATCTTGAGGACACCCTTTTCGTCAATGATTTGTGATTGTGACGTAGTCCAGGGGCACTGAAGATGTCAGTATCAACGGTGGAAGTTGGTTCCTGTTATTTTTTCTAGGTCTATAGGGACTCAGTTTTCGTTAATGATTTATGATTCTGACTTCGTCAGGGGGCGCTGAAGATTCATCGTCAGCGGTTGAAGTTGGTTCCGGTAATGATTTCGGGTCTGAACTCTTTCGTCAATAATTTGTGATTGTGACGTAATCCTCGGGCGCTGAAGATTTCAGCGTCAGCCGTGGAAGTTGGTTCCGGTAATGATTCCGGGGTCTCGAGGGACTCAGTTTTCGTCAATAATTTTCTGATTGTCACGTAATCCTCGGGCGTTGAAGATTGCAGCGTCACGCTGGATTGGGTACCGGGATGATTTCTGGATCTTGAGGGACTCAGTTTTCGTCAATAATTTGAGATTAATACGTAGTCCAGGGGCACTGAAGATTCAGCGTCAACGGTGGAAGTTGGTTACGGTGATGGTTTCTAGGTCTACAGGGACTCTATTTTCGTTAATGATTTATGATTTTGACATCGTCTAGGGGCGCTGAAGATTTCAGCGTCACGCTGGATCTGGTTACCGAGGATGATTTCTGGATCTTGAGGGACTTGCTTTTCGTCAATGATTTATGATTGTGACGTTAGTCCAGGGGCGCTGAAGATTTCAGCATCAACGGTGGAAGTTGGTTCCTGTTATTTTTTCTAGGTCTATAGGGACACAGTTTTCGTTAATGATTTAGGATTCTGACTTCGTCAGGGGACGCTGAAGATTTCATCGTCAGCGGTTGAAGTTGGTTCTGGTAATGATTTCGAGTCTCGAGGGACTCAGTTTTCGTCAATAATTTGTGATTGTGACGTAATCCTCGGGCGCTGAAGATTTCAGTCGTCACCGTGGAAGTTGGTTCCGGTAATGATTTCGGGGTCTCGAGGGACTCAGTTTTCGTCAATAATTTGTGATTGTGACGTAATCCTCGTTCGCTGAAGATTTCAACGTCACGCTGGATCTGGGTACCGGGGATGATTTCTGGGTCTTGAAGGACTCACTTTTCGTCAATGATTTGTGATTGTGACGTAGCCCAGGGGCGCTGAAGATTTCAGCGTCAACGGTGGAAGTTGGTTCCTGTTATTTTTTCTAGGTCTATAGGGACGCAGTTTTCGTTAAAGATTTATGATTCTGACTTCGTCCAGGGGCGCTAAAGATTTCAGCGTCAGCCGTGGAAGTTGGTTTTGGTAATGATTTCGGTGTCTCGAGGGGCTCATTTTTCGTCAATAATTTGTGATTGTGACGTAATCCTCGGGCGCCGAGGATTTCAGCGTCACGCTGGATCTGGGTACCGCGGATGATTTCTGGATCTTGAGGGACTAGCTTGTCGTCAATGATTTGTGATTGTGACGTAGTCCAGGGGCGCTGAACATTTCAGCATCAACGGTGGATGTTGGTTCCTGTTATTTTTTCTAGGTCTATAGGGACTCAGTTTTCGTTAATGATTTAGGATTCTGACTTCGTCCAGGGGCGCTGAAGACTTCAGCGTCAGCCGTCAAAGTTGGTTCCGGTAATGATTTCGGGGTCTCGAGGGACTCAGTTTTCGTCAATAATTTGTGATTGTGACGTAATCCTCGGGCACTGAAGATTTCAGCGTCAGCCGTGGAAGTTGGTTCCGGTAATGATTTCGGGGTCTCGAGGGACTCAGTTTTCGTCAATAATTTGTGATTGTGACGTAATCCTCGGGCACTGAAGATTTCAGCGTCAGCCGTGGAAGTTGGTTCCGGTAATGATTTCGGAGTCTCGAGGGACTCAGTTTTCGTCAATAATTTGTGATTGTGACGTAATCCTCGGGCGCTGAAGATTTCAGCGACACGCTGGATCTGGGTACCGGGGATAATTTCTGGATCTTGAGGGACACCCTTTTCGTCAATGATTTGTGATTGTGACGTAGTCCAGGGGCACTGAAGATGTCAGTATCAACGGTGGAAGTTGGTTCCTGTTATTTTTTCTAGGTCTATAGGGACTCAGTTTTCGTTAATGATTTATGATTCTGACTTCGTCAGGGGGCGCTGAAGATTTCATCGTCAGCGGTTGAAGTTGGTTCCGGTAATGATTTCGGGGTCTCGAGGGACTCAGTTTTCGTCAATAATTTGTGATTGTGACGTAATCCTCGGGCGCTGAAGATTTCAGCGTCAGCCGTGGAAGTTGGTTCCGGTAATGATTCCGGGGTCTCGAGGGACTCAGTTTTCGTCAATAATTTCTGATTGTCACGTAATCCTCGGGCGTTGAAGATTGCAGCGTCACGCTGGATCTGGGTACCGGGGATGATTTCTGGATCTTGAGGGACTCAGTTTTCGTCAATAATTTGAGATTAATACGTAGTCCAGGGGCACTGAAGATTTCAGCGTCAACGGTGGAAGTTGGTTACGGTGATGGTTTCTAGGTCTACAGGGACTCTATTTTCGTTAATGATTTATGATTTTGACATCGTCTAGGGGCGCTGAAGATTTCAGCGTCACGCTGGATCTGGTTACCGAGGATGATTTCTGGATCTTGAGGGACTTGCTTTTCGTCAATGATTTATGATTGTGACGTAGTCCAGGGGCGCTGAAGATTTCAGCATCAACGGTGGAAGTTGGTTCCTGTTATTTTTTCTAGGTCTATAGGGACACAGTTTTCGTTAATGATTTATGATTCTGACTTCGTCAGGGGACGCTGAAGATTTCATCGTCAGCGGTTGAAGTTGGTTCTGGTAATGATTTCGAGGTCTCGAGGGACTCAGTTTTCGTCAATAATTTGTGATTGTGACGTAATCCTCGGGCGCTGAAGATTTCAGCGTCAACCGTGGAAGTTGGTTCCGGTAATGATTTCGGGGTCTCGAGGGACTCAGTTTTCGTCAATAATTTGTGATTGTGACGTAATCCTCGTTCGCTGAAGATTTCAACGTCACGCTGGATCTGGGTACCGGGGATGATTTCTGGGTCTTGAAGGACTCACTTTTCGTCAATGATTTGTGATTGTGACGTAGCCCAGGGGCGCTGAAGATTTCAGCGTCAACGGTGGAAGTTGGTTCCTGTTATTTTTTCTAGGTCTATAGGGACGCAGTTTTCGTTAAAGATTTATGATTCTGACTTCGTCCAGGGGCGCTAAAGATTTCAGCGTCAGCCGTGGAAGTTGGTTTTGGTAATGATTTCGGTGTCTCGAGGGGCTCATTTTTCGTCAATAATTTGTGATTGTGACGTAATCCTCGGGCGCCGAGGATTTCAGCGTCACGCTGGATCTGGGTACCGCGGATGATTTCTGGATCTTGAGGGACTAGCTTGTCGTCAATGATTTGTGATTGTGACGTAGTCCAGGGGCGCTGAACATTTCAGCATCAACGGTGGATGTTGGTTCCTGTTATTTTTTCTAGGTCTATAGGGACTCAGTTTTCGTTAATGATTTAGGATTCTGACTTCGTCCAGGGGCGCTGAAGACTTCAGCGTCAGCCGTCAAAGTTGGTTCCGGTAATGATTTCGGGGTCTCGAGGGACTCAGTTTTCGTCAATAATTTGTGATTGTGACGTAATCCTCGGGCACTGAAGATTTCAGCGTCAGCCGTGGAAGTTGGTTCCGGTAATGATTTCGGGGTCTCGAGGGACTCAGTTTTCGTCAATAATTTGTGATTGTGACGTAATCCTCGGGCACTGAAGATTTCAGCGTCAGCCGTGGAAGTTGGTTCCGGTAATGATTTCGGAGTCTCGAGGGACTCAGTTTTCGTCAATAATTTGTGATTGTGACGTAATCCTCGGGCGCTGAAGATTTCAGCGACACGCTGGATCTGGGTACCGGGGATAATTTCTGGATCTTGAGGGACACCCTTTTCGTCAATGATTTGTGATTGTGACGTAGTCCAGGGGCACTGAAGATGTCAGTATCAACGGTGGAAGTTGGTTCCTGTTATTTTTTCTAGGTCTATAGGGACTCAGTTTTCGTTAATGATTTATGATTCTGACTTCGTCAGGGGGCGCTGAAGATTTCATCGTCAGCGGTTGAAGTTGGTTCCGGTAATGATTTCGGGGTCTCGAGGGACTCAGTTTTCGTCAATAATTTGTGATTGTGACGTAATCCTCGGGCGCTGAAGATTTCAGCGTCAGCCGTGGAAGTTGGTTCCGGTAATGATTCCGGGGTCTCGAGGGACTCAGTTTTCGTCAATAATTTCTGATTGTCACGTAATCCTCGGGCGTTGAAGATTGCAGCGTCACGCTGGATCTGGGTACCGGGGATGATTTCTGGATCTTGAGGGACTCAGTTTTCGTCAATAATTTGAGATTAATACGTAGTCCAGGGGCACTGAAGATTTCAGCGTCAACGGTGGAAGTTGGTTACGGTGATGGTTTCTAGGTCTACAGGGACTCTATTTTCGTTAATGATTTATGATTTTGACATCGTCTAGGGGCGCTGAAGATTTCAGCGTCACGCTGGATCTGGTTACCGAGGATGATTTCTGGATCTTGAGGGACTTGCTTTTCGTCAATGATTTATGATTGTGACGTAGTCCAGGGGCGCTGAAGATTTCAGCATCAACGGTGGAAGTTGGTTCCTGTTATTTTTTCTAGGTCTATAGGGACACAGTTTTCGTTAATGATTTATGATTCTGACTTCGTCAGGGGACGCTGAAGATTTCATCGTCAGCGGTTGAAGTTGGTTCTGGTAATGATTTCGAGGTCTCGAGGGACTCAGTTTTCGTCAATAATTTGTGATTGTGACGTAATCCTCGGGCGCTGAAGATTTCAGCGTCAACCGTGGAAGTTGGTTCCGGTAATGATTTCGGGGTCTCGAGGGACTCAGTTTTCGTCAATAATTTGTGATTGTGACGTAATCCTCGTTCGCTGAAGATTTCAACGTCACGCTGGATCTGGGTACCGGGGATGATTTCTGGGTCTTGAAGGACTCACTTTTCGTCAATGATTTGTGATTGTGACGTAGCCCAGGGGCGCTGAAGATTTCAGCGTCAACGGTGGAAGTTGGTTCCTGTTATTTTTTCTAGGTCTATAGGGACACAGTTTTCGTTAATGATTTATGATTCTGACTTCGTCTAGGGGCGCTGAAGATTTCAGCGTCAGCCGTCAAGTTGGTTCTGGTAATGATTTCGGGTCTCGAGGGACTCAGTTTTCGTCAATAATTTGTGATTGTCGTAATCCTCGGGCGCTGAAGATTTCAGCGTCAGCCGTGGAAGTTGGTTCCGGTAATGATTTCGGGTCTCCAGGGACTCAGTTTTCGTCAATAATTTGTGATGTGACGTAATCCTCGGGCGCTGAAGATTTCAGCGTCAGCGTGGAAGTTGGTTCCGGTAATGATTTCGGGTCTCGAGGGACTCAGTTTCGTCAATGATTTGTGATTGTGACGTTGTCCAGGGGCGCTGAAGATTTCAGCATCAACGGTGGAAGTTGGTTCCTGTTATTTTTCTAGGTCTATAGGGACACAGTTTTCGTTAATATTTTGATTCTGACTTCGTCTAGGGGCTGAAGATTTCAGCGTCAGCCGTCAAGTTGGTTCCGGTAATGATTTCGGGGTCTCGAGGGACTCAGTTTTCGTCAATAATTTGTGATTGTGACGTAATCCTCGGGCGCTGAAGATTTCAGCATCACGCTGGATCTGGGTACCGGGGATGATTTCTGGGTCTTGAGGACTCACTTTTCGTCAATGATTTGTGATTGTGACGTAGCCCAGGGGCGCTGAAGATTTCAGCGTCAACGGTGGAAGTTGGTTCCTGTTATTTTTTTAGGTCTATCGGGACGTAGTTTTCTTTAAAGATTTATGATTCTGACATCGTCGAGGGGCGCTAAAGATTTCAGCGTCAGCCGTCGAAGTTGGTTTTGGTAATGATTTCGGTGTCTCGAGGGACTCAGTTTTCGTCAATGATTTGTGATTGTGACGTAGTACAGGGGCGCTAAAGATTTCAGCATCAACGGTGGAAGTTTCCTGTTATTTTTTATTGGTCTATAGGGACGCAGTTTTCGTTAAAGATTTATGATTCTGACATCGTCGACGGGCGCGGAAGATTTCAGCGTCAGCCGTCGAAGTTGGTTGTTGTAATGATTTCGGTGTCTCGAGGGACTCAGTTTTCGTCAATAATTTGTGATTGTGACGTAATCCTCGGGCGCGGAAGATTTCAGCGTCACGCTGGATTTCGGTACCGGGGATGATTTCTGGGTCTTGAAGGACTCACTTTTCGTCAGTGATTTGTGATTGTGACGTAGTCCAGGGGCGCTGAAGATTTCAGCGTCAACGGTGGAAGTTGGTTCCTGTTATTTTTCTAGGTCTATAGGGACTCAGTTTTCGTTAATGATTTATGATTCTGACTTCGTCCAGGGGCGCTGAAGATTTCAGCGTCAGCCGTCAAAGTTGGTTCCGGTACTGATTTCGGGGTCTCGAGGGACTCAGTTTTCGTCAATCATTTGTGATTGTGACGTAATCCTCGGGCGCTGAAGATTTCAGCATCACGCTGGATCTGGGTACCGAGGATGATTTCTGGATCTTGAGGGACTCGCTTTGCGTCAATGATTTGTGATTGTGACGTAGCCCAGGGGCGCTGAAGATTTCAGCGTCAACGAGGGAAGTTGGTTCCTATTATTTTTTCTAGGCCTATAGGGACTCAGTTTTGTTAATGATTTATGATTCTGACTTCGTCCAGGGGCGCTGAAGAGTCAGCATCAGCCGTCGAAGTTGGTTCCGGTAATGATTTCGGGGTCTCGAGGGACTCAGTTTTCGTCAATAATTTGTGATTGTGACGTAATCCTCGGGCGCTGAAGATTTCAACATCACGCTGGATCTGGGTACCGGGGATGATTTCTGGGTCTTGAAGGACTCACTTTTCGTCAATGATTTGTGAATTGTGACGTAGCCCAGGGGCGCTGAAGATTTCAGCGTCAACGGTGGAAGTTGGTTCCTGTTATTTTTTTTAGGTCTATAGGGACGCAGTTTTCGTTAAAGATTTATGATTCTGACATCGTCGAGGGGCGCTAAATATTTCAGCGTCAGCCGTCGAAGTTGGTTTGGTAATGATTTCGGTGTCTCGAGGGACTCAGTTTTCGTCAATGATTTGTGATTGTGACGTAGTACAGGGGCGCTAAAGATTTCAGCATCAACGGTGGAAGTTAATTCCTGTTATTTTTTATTGGTCTATAGGGACGCAGTTTTCGTTAAAGATTTATGATTCTGACATGTGAGATCGGAAGAGCGTCGTGTAGGGAAAGAGTGTAGATCTCGGTGGTCGCCGTATCATTCTGAGACTGCCAAGGCACACAGGGGATAGGCGGCCGCTTCTATAGTGTCACCTAAATACTACTGACTCCAGCGTAACTGGACTGGCCACAGTTAGGCCGCAAATGTAATCACACTGGCTCACCTTCGGGTGGGCCTTTCTGCGTTCGCGAGTGGACCCGATAAGCTCATGGAGCGGCGTAACCGTCGCACAGGAAGGACAGAGAAAGCGCGGATCTGGGAAGTGACGGACAGAACGGTCATGACCTGGATTGGGGAGGCGGTTGCCGCCGCTGCTGCTGACGGTGTGACGTTCTCTGTTCCGGTCACACCACATACGTTCCGCCATTCCTATGCGATGCACATGCTGTATGCCGGTATACCGCTGAAAGTTCTGCAAAGCCTGATGGGACATAAGTCCATCAGTTCAACGGAAGTCTACACGAAGGTTTTTGCGCTGGATGTGGCTGCCCGGCACCGGATGCAGTTTGCGATGCCGGAGTCTGATGCGGTTGCGATGCTGAAACAATTATCCTGAGAATAAATGCCTTGGCCTTTATATGGAAATGTGGAACTGAGTGGATATGCTGTTTTTGTCTGTTAAACAGAGAAGCTGGCTGTTATCCACTGAGAAGCGAACGAAACAGTCGGGAAAATCTCCCATTATCGTAGAGATCCGCATTATTAATCTCAGGAGCCTGTGTAGCGTTTATAGGAAGTAGTGTTCTGTCATGATGCCTGCAAGCGGTAACGAAAACGATTTGAATATGCCTTCAGGAACAATAGAAATCTTCGTGCGGTGTTACGTTGAAGTGGAGCGGATTATGTCAGCAATGGACAGAACAACCTAATGAACACAGAACCATGATGTGGTCTGTCCTTTTACAGCCAGTAGTGCTCGCCGCAGTCGAGCGACAGGGCGAAGCCCTCGGCTGGTTGCCCTCGCCGCTGGGCTGGCGGCCGTCTATGGCCCTGCAAACGCGCCAGAAACGCCGTCGAAGCCGTGTGCGAGACACCGCGGCCGGCCGCCGGCGTTGTGGATACCTCGCGGAAAACTTGGCCCTCACTGACAGATGAGGGGCGGACGTTGACACTTGAGGGGCCGACTCACCCGGCGCGGCGTTGACAGATGAGGGGCAGGCTCGATTTCGGCCGGCGACGTGGAGCTGGCGGCGAGCCAGCCTCGCAAATCGGCGAAAACGCCTGATTTTACGCGAGTTTCCCACAGATGATGTGGACAAGCCTGGGGATAAGTGCCCTGCGGTATTGACACTTGAGGGGCGCGACTACTGACAGATGAGGGGCGCGATCCTTGACACTTGAGGGGCAGAGTGCTGACAGATGAGGGGCGCACCTATTGACATTTGAGGGGCTGTCCACAGGCAGAAAATCCAGCATTTGCAAGGGTTTCCGCCCGTTTTTCGGCCACCGCTAACCTGTCTTTTAACCTGCTTTTAAACCAATATTTATAAACCTTGTTTTTAACCAGGGCTGCGCCCTGTGCGCGTGACCGCGCACGCCGAAGGGGGGTGCCCCCCCTTCTCGAACCCTCCCGGTCGAGTGAGCGAGGAAGCACCAGGGAACAGCACTTATATATTCTGCTTACACACGATGCCTGAAAAAACTTCCCTTGGGGTTATCCACTTATCCACGGGGATATTTTTATAATTATTTTTTTTATAGTTTTTAGATCTTCTTTTTTAGAGCGCCTTGTAGGCCTTTATCCATGCTGGTTCTATAGAAGGTGTTGTGACAAATTGCCCTTTCAGTGTGACAAATCACCCTCAAATGACAGTCCTGTCTGTGACAAATTGCCCTTAACCCTGTGACAAATTGCCCTCAGAAGAAGCTGTTTTTTCACAAAGTTATCCCTGCTTATTGACTCTTTTTTATTTAGTGTGACAATCTAAAAACTTGTCACACTTCACATGGATCTGTCATGGCGGAAACAGCGGTTATCAATCACAAGAAACGTAAAAATAGCCCGCGAATCGTCCAGTCAAACGACCTCACTGAGGCGGCATATAGTCTCTCCCGGGATCAAAAACGTATGCTGTATCTGTTCGTTGACCAGATCAGAAAATCTGATGGCACCCTACAGGAACATGACGGTATCTGCGAGATCCATGTTGCTAAATATGCTGAAATATTCGGATTGACCTCTGCGGAAGCCAGTAAGGATATACGGCAGGCATTGAAGAGTTTCGCGGGGAAGGAAGTGGTTTTTTATCGCCCTGAAGAGGATGCCGGCGATGAAAAAGGCTATGAATCTTTTCCTTGGTTTATCAAACGTGCGCACAGTCCATCCAGAGGGCTTTACAGTGTTCATATCAACCCATATCTCATTCCCTTCTTTATCGGGTTACAGAACCGGTTTACGCAGTTTCGGCTTAGTGAAACAAAAGAAATCACCAATCCGTATGCCATGCGTTTATACGAATCCCTGTGTCAGTATCGTAAGCCGGATGGCTCAGGCATCGTCTCTCTGAAAATCGACTGGATCATAGAGCGTTACCAGCTGCCTCAAAGTTACCAGCGTATGCCTGACTTCCGCCGCCGCTTCCTGCAGGTCTGTGTTAATGAGATCAACAGCAGAACTCCAATGCGCCTCTCATACATTGAGAAAAAGAAAGGCCGCCAGACGACTCATATCGTATTTTCCTTCCGCGATATCACTTCCATGACGACAGGATAGTCTGAGGGTTATCTGTCACAGATTTGAGGGTGGTTCGTCACATTTGTTCTGACCTACTGAGGGTAATTTGTCACAGTTTTGCTGTTTCCTTCAGCCTGCATGGATTTTCTCATACTTTTTGAACTGTAATTTTTAAGGAAGCCAAATTTGAGGGCAGTTTGTCACAGTTGATTTCCTTCTCTTTCCCTTCGTCATGTGACCTGATATCGGGGGTTAGTTCGTCATCATTGATGAGGGTTGATTATCACAGTTTATTACTCTGAATTGGCTATCCGCGTGTGTTCCTCTACCTGGAGTTTTTCCCACGGTGGATATTTCTTCTTGCGCTGAGCGTAAGAGCTATCTGACAGAACAGTTCTTCTTTGCTTCCTCGCCAGTTCGCTCGCTATGCTCGGTTACACGGCTGCGGCGAGCGCAAGTGATAATAAGTGACTGAGGTATGTGCTCTTCTTATCTCCTTTTGTAGTGTTGCTCTTATTTTAAACAACTTTGCGGTTTTTTGATGACTTTGCGATTTTGTTGTTGCTTTGCAGTAAATTGCAAGATTTAATAAAAAAACGCAAAGCAATGATTAAAGGATGTTCAGAATGAAACTCATGGAAACACTTAACCAGTGCATAAACGCTGGTCATGAAATGACGAAGGCTATCGCCATTGCACAGTTTAATGATGACAGCCCGGAAGCGAGGAAAATAACCCGGCGCTGGAGAATAGGTGAAGCAGCGGATTTAGTTGGGGTTTCTTCTCAGGCTATCAGAGATGCCGAGAAAGCAGGGCGACTACCGCACCCGGATATGGAAATTCGAGGACGGGTTGAGCAACGTGTTGGTTATACAATTGAACAAATTAATCATATGCGTGATGTGTTTGGAACGCGATTGCGACGTGCTGAAGACGTATTTCCACCGGTGATCGGGGTTGCTGCCCATAAAGGAGGCGTTTACAAAACCTCTGTTTCTGTTCATCTTGCTCAGGATTTGGCTCTGAAGGGGCTACGTGTTTTGCTCGTGGAAGGTAACGACCCCCAGGGAACAGCCTCAATGTATCACGGATGGGTTCCAGATCTTCATATTCATGCAGAAGACACTCTCCTGCCTTTCTATCTTGGGGAAAAGGACGATGTCACTTATGCAATAAAGCCCACTTGCTGGCCGGGGCTTGACATTATTCCTTCCTGTCTGGCTCTGCACCGTATTGAAACTGAGTTAATGGGCAAATTTGATGAAGGTAAACTGCCCACCGATCCACACCTGATGCTCCGACTGGCCATTGAAACTGTTGCTCATGACTATGATGTCATAGTTATTGACAGCGCGCCTAACCTGGGTATCGGCACGATTAATGTCGTATGTGCTGCTGATGTGCTGATTGTTCCCACGCCTGCTGAGTTGTTTGACTACACCTCCGCACTGCAGTTTTTCGATATGCTTCGTGATCTGCTCAAGAACGTTGATCTTAAAGGGTTCGAGCCTGATGTTCGTATTTTGCTTACCAAATACAGCAATAGTAATGGCTCTCAGTCCCCGTGGATGGAGGAGCAAATTCGGGATGCCTGGGGAAGCATGGTTCTAAAAAATGTTGTGCGTGAAACGGATGAAGTTGGTAAAGGTCAGATCCGGATGAGAACTGTTTTTGAACAGGCCATTGATCAACGCTCTTCAACTGGTGCCTGGAGAAATGCTCTTTCTATTTGGGAACCTGTCTGCAATGAAATTTTCGATCGTCTGATTAAACCACGCTGGGAGATTAGATAATGAAGCGTGCGCCTGTTATTCCAAAACATACGCTCAATACTCAACCGGTTGAAGATACTTCGTTATCGACACCAGCTGCCCCGATGGTGGATTCGTTAATTGCGCGCGTAGGAGTAATGGCTCGCGGTAATGCCATTACTTTGCCTGTATGTGGTCGGGATGTGAAGTTTACTCTTGAAGTGCTCCGGGGTGATAGTGTTGAGAAGACCTCTCGGGTATGGTCAGGTAATGAACGTGACCAAGAGCTGCTTACTGAGGACGCACTGGATGATCTCATCCCTTCTTTTCTACTGACTGGTCAACAGACACCGGCGTTCGGTCGAAGAGTATCTGGTGTCATAGAAATTGCCGATGGGAGTCGCCGTCGTAAAGCTGCTGCACTTACCGAAAGTGATTATCGTGTTCTGGTTGGCGAGCTGGATGATGAGCAGATGGCTGCATTATCCAGATTGGGTAACGATTATCGCCCAACAAGTGCTTATGAACGTGGTCAGCGTTATGCAAGCCGATTGCAGAATGAATTTGCTGGAAATATTTCTGCGCTGGCTGATGCGGAAAATATTTCACGTAAGATTATTACCCGCTGTATCAACACCGCCAAATTGCCTAAATCAGTTGTTGCTCTTTTTTCTCACCCCGGTGAACTATCTGCCCGGTCAGGTGATGCACTTCAAAAAGCCTTTACAGATAAAGAGGAATTACTTAAGCAGCAGGCATCTAACCTTCATGAGCAGAAAAAAGCTGGGGTGATATTTGAAGCTGAAGAAGTTATCACTCTTTTAACTTCTGTGCTTAAAACGTCATCTGCATCAAGAACAAGTTTAAGCTCACGACATCAGTTTGCTCCTGGAGCGACAGTATTGTATAAGGGCGATAAAATGGTGCTTAACCTGGACAGGTCTCGTGTTCCAACTGAGTGTATAGAGAAAATTGAGGCCATTCTTAAGGAACTTGAAAAGCCAGCACCCTGATGCGACCACGTTTTAGTCTACGTTTATCTGTCTTTACTTAATGTCCTTTGTTACAGGCCAGAAAGCATAACTGGCCTGAATATTCTCTCTGGGCCCACTGTTCCACTTGTATCGTCGGTCTGATAATCAGACTGGGACCACGGTCCCACTCGTATCGTCGGTCTGATTATTAGTCTGGGACCACGGTCCCACTCGTATCGTCGGTCTGATTATTAGTCTGGGACCACGGTCCCACTCGTATCGTCGGTCTGATAATCAGACTGGGACCACGGTCCCACTCGTATCGTCGGTCTGATTATTAGTCTGGGACCATGGTCCCACTCGTATCGTCGGTCTGATTATTAGTCTGGGACCACGGTCCCACTCGTATCGTCGGTCTGATTATTAGTCTGGAACCACGGTCCCACTCGTATCGTCGGTCTGATTATTAGTCTGGGACCACGGTCCCACTCGTATCGTCGGTCTGATTATTAGTCTGGGACCACGATCCCACTCGTGTTGTCGGTCTGATTATCGGTCTGGGACCACGGTCCCACTTGTATTGTCGATCAGACTATCAGCGTGAGACTACGATTCCATCAATGCCTGTCAAGGGCAAGTATTGACATGGTCGTCGTAACCTGTAGAACGGAGTAACCTCGGTGTGCGGTTGTATGCCTGCTGTGGATTGCTGCTGTGTCCTGCTTATCCACAACATTTTGCGCACGGTTATGTGGACAAAATACCTGGTTACCCAGGCCGTGCCGGCACGTTAACCGGGCTGCATCCGATGCAAGTGTGTCGCTGTCGACGAGCTCGCGAGCTCGGACATGAGGTTGCCCCGTATTCAGTGTCGCTGATTTGTATTGTCTGAAGTTGCTTTTACGTTAAGTTGATGCAGATCAATTAATACGATACCTGCGTCATAATTGATTATTTGACGTGGTTTGATGGCCTCCACGCGCGTTGTGATATGTAGATGATAATCATTATCACTTTACGGGTCCTTTCCGGTGATCCGACAGGTTACGGGGCGGCGACCTCGCGGGTTTTCGCTATTTATGAAAATTTTCCGGTTTAAGGCGTTTCCGTTCTTCTTCGTCATAACTTAATGTTTTTATTTAAAATACCCTCTGAAAAGAAAGGAAACGACAGGTGCTAAAAGCGAGCTTTTTGGCCTCTGTCGTTTCCTTTCTCTGTTTTTGTCCGTGGAATGAACAATGGAAGTCCGAGCTCATCGCTAATAACTTCGTATAGCATACATTATACGAAGTTATATTCGATGCGGCCGATCAAGCAGAAAGTCAAAAGCCTCCGACCGGAGGCTTTTGACTTCTGTCACGTAGGTTACGCCCCGCCCTGCCACTCATCGCAGTATTGTTGTAATTCATTAAGCATTCTGCCGACATGGAAGCCATCACAAACGGCATGATGAACCTGAATCGCCAGCGGCATCAGCACCTTGTCGCCTTGCGTATAATATTTGCCCATGGTGAAAACGGGGGCGAAGAAGTTGTCCATATTGGCCACGTTTAAATCAAAACTGGTGAAACTCACCCAGGGATTGGCTGAGACGAAAAACATATTCTCAATAAACCCTTTAGGGAAATAGGCCAGGTTTTCACCGTAACACGCCACATCTTGCGAATATATGTGTAGAAACTGCCGGAAATCGTCGTGGTATTCACTCCAGAGCGATGAAAACGTTTCAGTTTGCTCATGGAAAACGGTGTAACAAGGGTGAACACTATCCCATATCACCAGCTCACCGTCTTTCATTGCCATACGAAATTCCGGATGAGCATTCATCAGGCGGGCAAGAATGTGAATAAAGGCCGGATAAAACTTGTGCTTATTTTTCTTTACGGTCTTTAAAAAGGCCGTAATATCCAGCTGAACGGTCTGGTTATAGGTGCATTGAGCAACTGACTGAAATGCCTCAAAATGTTCTTTACGATGCCATTGGGATATATCAACGGTGGTATATCCAGTGATTTTTTTCTCCATTTTAGCTTCCTTAGCTCCTGAAAATCTCGATAACTCAAAAAATACGCCCGGTAGTGATCTTATTTCATTATGGTGAAAGTTGGAACCTCTTACGTGCCGATCAGATTAAAACGAAAGGCCCAGTCTTTCGACTGAGCCTTTCGTTTTATTTGACCATGTTGGTATGATTTGAAATTAATACGACTCACTATAGGGTCAGTGCGGCCGCCATCTCATCCCTGCGTGTCTCCGACTCAGCAAGCAGAAGACGGCATACGAGATCGGTCTCGGCATTCCTGCTGAACCGCTCTTCCGATCTCACGGCTCTTGAGGACTCCCTTTTCGTCAATGATTTGTGATTGTGACGTAGTCCAGGGGCGCTGAAGATTTTCATCGTTAGCGGTTGAAGTTGGTTCCGGTAATGATTTCGGGGTCTCGAGGGACTCAGTTTTCGTCAATAATTTGTGATTGTGACGTAATCCTCGGGCGCTGAATATTTTAGCGTCAACGGTGGAAGTTGGTTTCCTGTTATTTTTTCTAGGTCTATAGGGACTCAGTTTTCGTTAATGATTTATGATTCTGACTTCGTCCAGGGGCGCTGAAGATTTCATCGTTAGCGTTGAAGTTGGTTCCGGTATGATTTCGGGGTCTCGAGGGACTCAGTTTTCGTCAACAATTTGTGATTGTGACGTAATCATCGGGCGCTGAATATTTCAGCGTCACACTGGATCTGTGTACCGGGGATGATTTCTGGGTCTTGAGGGACTCCCTTTTCGTCAATGATTTGTGATTGTGACGTAGTCCAGGGGCGCTGAAGATTTCATCGTAGCAGTTGAAGTTGGTTCCGGTAATGATTTCGGGGTCTCGAGGGACTCAGTTTTCGTCAATAATTTGTGATTGTGACGTAATCCTCGGCACTGAATATTTAGCGTCAACGGTGGAAGTTGGTTCCTGTTATTTTTCTATGTCTTATAGGGACTCAGTTTTCGTTAATGATTTATGATTATGACATCGTCTAGGGGCGCTGAAGATTTCAGCGTCAGCCGTGGAAGTTGGTTCCGGTAATGATTTCGGGGTCTCGAGGGACTCAGTTTCGTCAATAATTTTGTGATTGTGACGTAATCCTCGGTCGCTGACGATTTCAGCGTCAGCGCGTTGAAGTTGGTTACGGTGATGGTTTCTAGGTCTACAGGGACTCTATTTTCGTTAATGATTTATGATTTTGACATCGTCTAGGGGCGCTGAAGATTTCAGCGTCACGCTGGATCTGGGTTCTGGGGAAGATATCTGGGTCTTGAGGGACTCACTTTTCGTCAATGATTTGTGATTGTGACGTAGTCCAGGGGCGCTGAAGATTTCACCATCAACGGTGGAAGTTGGTTCCTGTTATTTTTTCTAGGTCTAAAAGGACTCAGTTTTCGTTAATGATTTATGATTATGACATCGTCCAGGGGCGCTGAAGATTTCAGCGTCAGCCGTGGAAGTTGGTTCCGGTAATGATTTCGGGGTCTCGAGGGACTCAGTTTTCGTCAATAATTTGTGATTGTGACGTAATCCTCGGTCGGTGATGATTTCAGCGTCAGCGGTTGAAGTTGGTTACGGTGATGGTTTCTAGGTCTACAGGGACTCTATTTTCGTTAATGATTTATGATTTTAACATCGTCTAGGGGCGCTGAAGATTTCAGCGTCATGCTGGATCTGGGTTCTGGGGAAGATATCTGGGTCTTGAGGGACTCACTTTTCGTCAATGATTTGTGATTGTGACGTAGTCCAGGGGCGCTGAAGATTTCACCATCAACGGTGGAAGTTGGTTCCTGTTATTTTTTCTAGGTCTAAATGGACTCAGTTTTCGTTAATGATTTATGATTATGACATCGTCCAGGGGAGCTGAAGATTTCAGCGTCAGCCGTGGAAGTTGGTTCCGGTAATGATTTCGGGTCTCGAGGGACTCAGTTTTCGTCAATAATTTGTGATTGTGACGTAATCTCGGTCGCTGACGATTTCAGCGTCAGCGGTTGAAGTTGGTTACGGTGATGGTTTCTAGGTCTACAGGGACTCTATTTTCGTTAATGATTTATGATTTTGACATCGTCTAGGGGCGCTGAAGATTTCAGCGTCAGCTGGATCTGGGTTCTGGGGAAGATATCTGGGTCTTGAGGGACTCACTTTTCGGTAATGATTTGCTATTGTGACGTTTGTCCATGGGCGCTGAAAGATTTCAGCGTCAGCGGTGGAAGTTGGTTCCTGTTATTTTTTCTAGGTCTAAATGGACTCAGTTTTCGTTAATGATTTATGATTATGACATCGTCCAGGGGAGCTGAAGATTTCAGCGTCAGCCGTGGAAGTTGGTTCCGGTAATGATTTCGGGGTCTCGAGGGACTCAGTTTTCGTCAATAATTTGTGATTGTGACGTAATCCTCGGTCGCTGACGATTTCAGCGTCAGCGTTGAAGTGGTTACGGTGATGGTTTCTAGGTCTACAGGGACTCTATTTTCGTTAATGATTTATGATTTTGACATCGTCTAGGGGCGCTGAAGATTTCAGCGTCACGCTGGATCTGGGTTCTGGGGAAGATATCTGGGTCTTGAGGGACTCACTTTTCGTCAATGATTTGTGATTGTGACGTAGTCCAGGGGCGCTGAAGATTTCACCATCAACGGTGGAAGTTGGTTCCTGTTATTTTTTCTAGGTCTAAATGGACTCAGTTTTCGTTAATGATTTATGATTATGACATCGTCCAGGGGAGCTGAAGATTTCAGCGTCAGCCGTGGAAGTTGGTTCCGGTAATGATTTCGGGGTCTCGAGGGACTCAGTTTTCGTCAATAATTTGTGATTGTGACGTAATCCTCGGTCGCTGACGATTTCAGCGTCAGCGGTTGAAGTTGGTTACGGTGATGGTTTCTAGGTCTACAGGGACTCTATTTTCGTTAATGATTTATGATTTTGACATCGTCTAGGGGCGCTGAAGATTTCAGCGTCACGCTGGATCTGGGTTCTGGGGAAGATATCTGGGTCTTGAGGGACTCACTTTTCGGTAATGATTTGCTATTGTGACGTTGTCCATGGGCGCTGAAGATTTCAGCGTCAGCGGTGGAAGTTGGTTCCTGTTATTTTTTCTAGGTCTAAATGGACTCAGTTTTCGTTAATGATTTATGATTATGACATCGTCCAGGGGAGCTGAAGATTTCAGCGTCAGCCGTGGAAGTTGGTTCCGGTAATGATTTCGGGGTCTCGAGGGACTCAGTTTTCGTCAATAATTTGTGATTGTGACGTAATCCTCGGTCGCTGACGATTTCAGCGTCAGCGGTTGAAGTTGGTTACGGTGATGGTTTCTAGGTCTACAGGGACTCTATTTTCGTTAATGATTTATGATTTTGACATCGTCTAGGGGCGCTGAAGATTTCAGCGTCACGCTGGATCTGGGTTCTGGGGAAGATATCTGGGTCTTGAGGGACTCACTTTTCGTCAATGATTTGTGATTGTGACGTAGTCCAGGGGCGCTGAAGATTTCACCATCAACGGTGGAAGTTGGTTCCTGTTATTTTTTCTAGGTCTAAAAGGACTCAGTTTTCGTTAATGATTTATGATTATGACATCGTCCAGGGGCGCTGAAGATTTCAGCGTCAGCCGTGGAAGTTGGTTCCGGTAATGATTTCGGGGTCTCGAGGGACTCAGTTTTCGTCAATAATTTGTGATTGTGACGTAATCCTCGGTCGCTGACGATTTCAGCGTCAGCGGTTGAAGTTGGTTACGGTGATGGTTTCTAGGTCTACAGGGACTCTATTTTCGTTAATGATTTATGATTTTGACATCGTCTAGGGGCGCTGAAGATTTCAGCGTCACGCTGGATCTAGGTTCTGGGGAAGATATCTAGGTCTTGAGGGACTCACTTTTCGTCAATGATTTGTGATTGTGACGTAGTCCAGGGGCGCTGAAGATTTCAGCATCAACGGTGGAAGTTGGTTCCTGTTATTTTTTCTAGGTCTATAGGGACTCAGTTTTCGTTAATGATTTATGATTCTGACTTCGTCCAGGGGCGCTGAAGATTTCATCGTCAGCGGTTGAAGTTGGTTCCGGTAATGATTTCGGGGTCTCGAGGGACTCAGTTGTCGTCAATAATTTGTGATTGTGACCTAATCCTCGGGCGCTGAATATTTAAGTGTCACGCTGGATCTGTGTACCGGGGATGATTTCTGGGTCTTGAGGGACTCCCTTTTCGTCAATGATTTGCTATTGTGACGTTGTCCATGGGCGCTGAAGATTTCAGCGTCAGCGGTGGAAGTTGGTTCCTGTTATTTTTTCTAGGTCTATAGGGACTCAGTTTTCTATAATGATTTATGATTATGACATCGTCCAGGGGCGCTGAAGATTTCAGCGTCAGCCGTGGAAGTTGGTTCCGGTAATGATTTCGGGGTCTCGAGGGACTCAGTTTTCGTCAATAATTTGTGATTGTGATGTAATCCTCGGTCGCTGACGATTTCAGCGTCAGCGGTTGAAGTTGGTTACGGTGATGGTTTCTAGGTCTACAGGGACTCTATTTTCGTTAATGATTTATGATTTTGACATCGTCTAGAGGCGTTGAAGATTTCAGCGTCACGCTGGATCTGGGTTCTGGGGAAGATATCTGGGTCTTGAGGGACTCACTTTTCGTCAATGATTTGTGATTGTGACGTAGTCTAGGGGCGCTGAAGACTTCAGCATCAACGGTGGAAGTTGGTTCCTGTTATTTTTTCTAGGTCTATAGGGACTCCGTTTTCGTTAATGATTTAGGATACTGACTTCGTCCAGGGGCGCTGAAGATTTCAGCGTGAGCCGTGGAAGGTTGTTCCGGTAATGATTTCGGGGTCTCGAACGACCCAGTTTTCGTCAATAATTTGTGATTGTGAGGTAATCCTCACGCGCTGAAGATTTCAACATGATGCTGGATCTGGGTACCGGGGATGATTTCTAGGTCTTGAAGGACTCACTTTTCGTCAATGATTTGTGATTGTGACGTAGTCCAGGGGCGCTGAAGATTTCAGCGTCAACGGTGGAAGTTGGTTCCTATTATTTTTTCTAGGTCTATAGGGACTCAGTTTTGGTTAATGATTTATGATTCTGACTTCGTCCAGGGGCGCTGAAGGTTTCAGCAACAACCATAGAAGTTGGTTCCGGTAATGATTTCGGGGTCTCGAACGACCCAGTTTTCGTCAATAATTTGTGATTGTGACGTAATCCTCGGGCGCTGAAGATTTCAGCATGATGCTGGATCTGGGTACCGGGGATGATTTCTGGATGTTGAAGGACTCACTTTTCGTCAATGATTTGTGATTGTGACGTAGTCCAGGGGCGCTGAAGATTTCAGTGTCAACGGTGGAAGTTGGTTCCTATTATTTTTTCTAGGTCTATAGGGACTCAGTTTTGGTTAATGATTTATGATTCTGAAATCGTCAGCAGTTGACGTTGGTTACAGTGATGGTTTCTAGGTCTACAGGGACTCTATTTTCGTTAATGATTTATGATTTTGACATCGTCTAGGGGCGCTGAAGATTTCAACGTCACGCTGGATCTGGTTACCGAGGATGATTTCTGGATCTTGAGGGACTTGCTTTTCGTCAATAATTTGTGATTGTGACGTAATCCTCGGGCGCTGAAGATTTCAACGTCACGCTGGATCTGGGTACCGGGGATGATTTCTGGGTCTTGAAGGACTCACTTTTCGTCAATGATTTGTGATTGTGACGTAGCCCAGGGGCGCTGAAGATTTCAGCGTCAACGGTGGAAGTTGGTTCCTGTTATTTTTTCTAGGTCTATAGGGACGCAGTTTTCGTTAAAGATTTAGGATTCTGACTTCGTCCAGGGGCGCTGAAGACTTCAGCGTCAGCCGTCAAAGTTGGTTCCGGTAATGATTTCGGGGTCTCGAGGGACTCAGTTTTCGTCAATAATTTGTGATTGTGACGTAATCCTCGGGCACTGAAGATTTCAGCGTCAGCCGTGGAAGTTGGTTCCAGTAATGATTTCGGGGTCTCGAGGGACTCATTTTTCGTCAATAATTTGTGATTGTGACGTAATCCTCGGGCGCCGAGGATTTCAGCGTCACGCTGGATCTGGGTACCGCGGATGATTTCTGGATCTTGAGGGACTTGCTTGTCGTCAATGATTTGTGATTGTGACGTAGTCCAGGGGCGCTGAACATTTCAGCATCAACGGTGGAAGTTGGTTCCTGTTATTTTTTCTAGGTCTATAGGGACTCAGTTTTCGTTAATGATTTAGGATTCTGACTTCGTCCAGGGGCGCTGAAGACTTCAGCGTCAGCCGTCAAAGTTGGTTCTGGTAATGATTTCGGGGTCTCGAGGGACTCAGTTTTCGTCAATAATTTGTGATTGTGACGTAATCCTCGGGCACTGAAGATTTCAGCGTCAGCCGTGGAAGTTGGCTCCGGTAATGATTTCGGAGTCTCGAGGGACTCAGTTTTCGTCAATAATTTGTGATTGTGACGTAATCCTCGGGCGCTGAAGATTTCAGCGACACGCTGGATCTGGGTACCGGGGATAATTTCTGGATCTTGAGGGACACCCTTTTCGTCAATGATTTGTGATTGTGACGTAGTCCAGGGGCACTGAAGATGTCAGTATCAACGGTGGAAGTTGGTTCCTGTTATTTTTTCTAGGTCTATAGGGACTCAGTTTTGGTTAATGATTTATGATTCTGACTTCGTCCAGGGGCGCTGAAGATTTCAGCAACAGCCGTCGAAGTTGGTTCCGGTAAAGATTTCGGGGTCTCGAGGGACTTAGTTTTCGTCAATAATTTGTGATTGTGACGTAATCCTCGGGCGCTGAAGATTTCAGCGACACGCTCGATCTGGGTACCGGGGATAATTTCTGGATCTTGAGGGACTCCCTTTTCGTCAATGATTTGTGATTGTGACGTAGTTCAGGGGCGCTGAAGATTTCAGTATCAACGGTGGAAGTTGGTTCCTGTTATTTTTTCTACGTCTATAGGGACTCAGTTTTGGTTAATGATTTATGATTCTGACTTCGTCCAGGGGCGCTAAAGATTTCAGCGTCAGCCGTGGAAGTTGGTTTTGGTAATGATTTCATTGTCTCGAGGGACGCAGTTTTCGTCAATAATTTGTGATTGTGACGTAATCCTCGGGCGCCGAGGATTTCAGCGTCACGCTGGATCTGGGTACCGCGGATGATTTCTGGATCTTGAGGGACTCGCTTGTCGTCAATGATTTGTGATTGTGACGTAGTCCAGGGGCGCTGAAGTTTTCAGCGTCAACCGTGGAAGTTGGTTCCGGTAATGATTTCGGGGTCTCGAGGGACTCAGTTTTCGTCAATAATTTGTGATTGTGACGTAATCCTCGGGCGCTGAAGATTTCAAAGTCACGCTGGATCTGGGTACCGGGGATGATTTCTGGGTCTTGAAGGACTCACTTTTCGTCAATGATTTGTGATTGTGACGTAGCCCAGGGGCGCTGAAGATTTCAGCGTCAACGGTGGAAGTTTGTTCCTGTTATTTTTTCTAGGTCTATAGGGACGCAGTTTTCGTTAAAGATTTATGATTCTGACATCGTCCAGGGGCGCTAAAGATTTCAGCGTCAGCCGTGGAAGTTGGTTTTGGTAATGATTTCGGTGTCTCGAGGGACTCAGTTTTCGTCAATAATTTGTGATTGTAACGTAATCCTCGGGCGCCGAGGATTTCAGCGTCACGCTGGATCTGGGTACCGCGGATGATTTCTGGATCTTGAGGGACTCGCTTGTAGTCAATGATTTGTGATTGTGACGTAGTCCAGGGGCGCTGAACATTTCATCATCAACGGTGGAAGTTGGTTCCTGTTATTTTTTCTAGGTCTATAGGAACTCGGTTTTGGTTAATGCTTTATGATTCTGGCAGCGTCCAGGGGCGCTAAAGATTTCAGCGTCAGCCGTGGAAGTTGGTTTTGGTAATGATTTCGGTGTCTCGAGGGACTCAGTTTTCGTCAATAATTTGTGATTGTGACGTAATCCTCGGGCGCCGAGGATTTCAGCGTCACGCTGGATCTGGGTACCGCGGATGATTTCTGGATCTTGAGGGACTCGCTTGTAGTCAATGATTTGTGATTGTGACGTAGTCCAGGGGCGCTGAAGATTTCAGCGTCAACGGTGGAAGTTGGTTCCTCTTATTTTTTCTAGGTCTATAGGGACTCAGTTTTGGTTAATGATTTATGATTCTGAAATCGTCAGCGGTTGACGTTGGTTACAGTGATGGTTTCTAGGTCTACAGGGACTCTATTTTCGTTAATGATTTATGATTTTGACATCGTCTAGGGGCGCTGAAGATTTCAACGTCACGCTGGATCTGGTTACCGAGGATGATTTCTGGATCTTGAGGGACTTGCTTGTCGTCAATGATTTGTGATTGTGACGTAGTCCAGGGGCGCTGAAGTTTTCAGCGTCAACCGTGGAAGTTGGTTCCGGTAATGATTTCGGGGTCTCGAGGGACTCAGTTTTCGTCAATAATTTGTGATTGTGACGTAATCCTCGGGCGCTGAAGATTTCAACGTCACGCTGGATCTGGGTACCGGGGATGATTTCTGGGTCTTGAAGGACTCAGTTTTCGTCAATGATTTGTGATTGTGACGTAGCCCAGGGGCGCTGAAGATTTCAGCGTCAACGGTGGAAGTTTGTTCCTGTTATTTTTTCTAGGTCTATAGGGACGCAGTTTTCGTTAAAGATTTATGATTCTGACATCGTCCAGGGGCGCTAAAGATTTCAGCGTCAGCCGTGGAAGTTGGTTTTGGTAATGATTTCGGTGTCTCGAGGGACTCAGTTTTCGTCAATAATTTGTGATTGTAACGTAATCCTCGGGCGCCGAGGATTTCAGCGTCACGCTGGATCTGGGTACCGCGGATGATTTCTGGATCTTGAGGGACTCGCTTGTAGTCAATGATTTGTGATTGTGACGTAGTCCAGGGGCGCTGAACATTTCATCATCAACGGTGGAAGTTGGTTCCTGTTATTTTTTCTAGGTCTATAGGAACTCGGTTTTGGTTAATGCTTTATGCTTCTGGCATCGTCCAGGGGCGCTAAAGATTTCAGCGTCAGCCGTGGAAGTTGGTTTTGGTAATGATTTCGGTGTCTCGAGGGACTCAGTTTTCGTCAATAATTTGTGATTGTGACGTAATCCTCGGGCGCCGAGGATTTCAGCGTCACGCTGGATCTGGGTACCGCGGATGATTTCTGGATCTTGAGGGACTCGCTTGTAGTCAATGATTTGTGATTGTGACGTAGTCCTGGGGCGCTGAAGATTTCAGCGTCAACGGTGGAAGTTGGTTCCTATTATTTTTTCTAGGTCTATAGGGACTCAGTTTTGGTTAATGATTTATGATTCTGAAATCGTCAGCGGTTGACGTTGGTTACAGTGATGGTTTCTAGGTCTACAGGGACTCTATTTTCGTTAATGATTTATGATTTTGACATCGTCTAGGGGCGCTGAAGATTTCAACGTCACGCTGGATCTGGTTACCGAGGATGATTTCTGGATCTTGAGGGACTTGCTTTTCGTCAATGATTTGTGATTGTGACGTAGTACAGGGGCGTTGAAGATTTCAGCATCACCGGTGGAAGTTGGTTCCTGTTATTATTTCCTGGTCTATACGAACTCAGTTTTCGTTAATGATTTAGGATTTTGACTTCGTCCAGGGGTGCTCAAGATTTCAGCGTCAACCGTGGAAGGTTGTTCCGGTAATGATTTCGGGGTCTCGAACGACCCAGTTTTCGTCAATAATTTGTGATTGTGACGTAGTCCAGGGGCGCTGAAGATTTCAGCGTGAGCCGTGGAAGGTTGTTCCGGTAATGATTTCGGGGTCTCGAACGACCCAGTTTTCGTCAATAATTTGTGATTGTCACGTAATCCTCGCGCGCTGAAGATTTCAGCGTCACGCTGGATTTGGGTATCGGGGATGATTTCTGGATCTTGAGGGACTCGCTTTTCATCAATGATTTGTGATTGTGACGTAGTCCAGGGGCGCAGAAGATTTCAGCATCACCGGTGGAAGTTGGTTCCTGTTATTATTTCCTGGTCTATACTAACTCAGTTTTCGTTAATGATTTAGGATACTGACTTCGTCCAGGGGCGCTGAAGATTTCAGCGTGAGCCGTGGAAGGTTGTTCCGGTAATGATTTCGGGGTCTCGAACGACCTAGTTTTCGTCAATAATTTGTGATTGTCACGTAATCCTCGCGCGCTGAAGATTTCAGCGTCACGCTGGATTTGGGTATCGGGGATGATTTCTGGATCTTGAGGGACTCGCTTTTTCAATGATTTGTGATTGTGACGTAGTCCAGGGGCGCAGAAGATTTCAGCATCACCGGTGGAAGTTGGTTCCTGTTATTATTTCCTGGTCTATACGAACTCAGTTTTCGTTAATGATTTAGGATTCTGACTTCGTCCAGGGGTGCTCAAGATTTCAGCGTCAGCCGTGGAAGGTTGTTCCGGTAATGATTTCGGGGTCTCGAGGGACTCAGTTTTCGTCAATAATTTGTGATTGTGACGTAATCCTCGGGCGCTGAAGATTTCAACGTCACGCTGGATCTGGGTACCGGGGATGATTTCTGGGTCTTGAAGGACTCAGTTTTCGTCAATGATTTGTGATTGTGACGTAGCCCAGGGGCGCTGAAGATTTCAGCGTCAACGGTGGAAGTTTGTTCCTGTTATTTTTCTAGGTCTATAGGGACGCAATTTTCGTTTAAAGATTTATGATTCTGACATCGTCCAGGGGCGCTAAAGATTTCAGCGTCAGCCGTGGAAGTTGGTTTTGGTAATGATTTCGGTGTCTCGAGGGACTCAGTTTTCGTCAATAATTTGTGATTGTGACGTAATCCTCGGGCGTCGAGGATTTCAGCGTCACGCTGGATTGGGTACCGCGGATGATTTCTGGATCTTGAGGGACTCGCTTGTAGTCAATGATTTGTGATTGTGACGTAGTCCAGGGGCGCTGAACATTTCATCATCAACGGTGGAAGTTGGTTCCTGTTATTTTTCTAGGTCTGTAGGAACTCGGTTTTTGGTTAATGCTTTGATTCTGACATCGTCCGGGGCGCTAAAGATTTCAGCGTCAGCCGTGGAAGTTGGTTTAGGTAATGATTTCGGTGTCTCGAGGACTCAGTTTTCGTCAATAATTTGTGATTGTGACGTAATCCTCGGGCGCCGAGGATTTCAGCGTCACGCTGGATCTGGGTACCGCGGATGATTTCTGGATCTTGAGGGACTCGCTTGTAGTCAATGATTTGTGATTGTGACGTAGTCCAGGGGCGCTGAAGATTTCAGCGTCAACGGTGGAAGTTGGTTCCTATTATTTTTTCTAGGTCTATAGGGACTCAGTTTTGGTTAATGATTTATGATTCTGAAATCGTCAGCGGTTGACGTTGGTTACAGTGATGGTTTCTAGGTCTACAGGGACTCTATTTTCGTTAATGATTTATGATTTTGACATCGTCTAGGGGCGCTGAAGATTTCAACGTCACGCTGGATCTGGTTGCCGAGGATGATTTCTGGATCTTGAGGGACTTGCTTTTCGTCAATGATTTGTGATTGTGACGTAGTCCAGGGGCGCTGAAGATTTCAGCATCACCGGTGGAAGTTGGTTCCTGTTATTATTTCCTGGTCTATACGAACTCAGTTTTCGTTAATGATTTAGGATTCTGACTTCGTCCAGGGGTGCTCAAGATTTCAGCGTCAGCCGTGGAAGGTTGTTCCGGTAATGATTTCGGGGTCTCGAACGACCCAGTTTTCGTCAATAATTTGTGATTGTGACGTAGTCCAGGGGCGCTGAAGATTTCAGCGTCAACGGTGGAAGTTGGTTCCTATTATTTTTTCTAGGTCTATAGGGACTCAATTTTGGTTAATGATTTATGATTCTGACTTCGTCCAGGGGCGCTGAAGATTTCAGCAACAGCCGTCGAAGTTGGTTCCTGTAATGATTTCGGGGTCTCGAGGGACTCAGTTTTCGTCAATAATTTGTGATTGTGACGTAATCCTCGGGCGCTGAAGATTTCAGCGACACGCTAGATCTGGGTACCGGGGATAATTTCTGGATCTTGAGGGACTCCCTTTTCGTCAATGATTTGTGATTGTGACGTAGACCAGGGGCGCTGAAGATTTCAGTATCAACGGTGGAAGTTGGTTCCTGTTATTTTTTCTAGGTCTATAGGGACTCAGTTTTCGTTAATGATTTAGGATTCTGACTTCGTCCAGGGACGCTGAAGATTTCAGCGTCAGCCGTGGAAGTTGGTTCCGGTAATGATTTCGGGGTCTCGAGGGACTCAGTTTTCGTCAATAATTTGTGATTGTGACGTAATCCTCGGGCACTGAAGATTTCAGCGTCAGCCGTGGAAGTTGGTTCCGGTAATGATTTCGGAGTCTCGAGGGACTCAGTTTTCGTCAATAATTTGTGATTGTGACGTAATCCTCGGGCGCTGAAGATTTCAGCGACACGCTGGATCTGGGTACCGGGGATAATTTCTGGATCTTGAGGGACACCCTTTTCGTCAATGATTTGTGATTGTGACGTAGTCCAGGGGCACTGAAGATGTCAGTATCAACGGTGGAAGTTGGTTCCTGTTATTTTTTCTAGGTCTATAGGGACTCAGTTTTGGTTAATGATTTAGGATTCTGACTTCGTCCAGGGGTGCTCAAGATTTCAGCGTCAGCCGTGGAAGGTTGTTCCGGTAATGATTTCGGGGTCTCGAGGGACTCAGTTTTCGTCAATAATTTGTGATTGTGACGTAATCCTCGGGCGCTGAAGATTTCAACGTCACGCTGGATCTGGGTACCGGGGATGATTTCTGGGTCTTGAAGGACTCAGTTTTCGTCAATGATTTGTGATTGTGACGTAGCCCAGGGGCGCTGAAGATTTCAGCGTCAACGGTGGAAGTTTGTTCCTGTTATTTTTTCTAGGTCTATAGGGACGCAATTTTCGTTAAAGATTTATGATTCTGACATCGTCCAGGGGCGCTAAAGATTTCAGCGTCAGCCGTGGAAGTTGGTTTTGGTAATGATTTCGGTGTCTCGAGGGACTCAGTTTTCGTCAATAATTTGTGATTGTGACGTAATCCTCGGGCCGAGGATTTCAGCGTCACGCTGGATCTGGGTACCGCGGATGATTTCTGGATCTTGAGGGACTCGCTTGTAGTCAATGATTTGTGATTGTGACGTAGTCCAGGGGCGCTGAACATTTCATCATCAACGGTGGAAGTTGGTTCCTGTTATTTTTTCTAGGTCTGTAGGAACTCGGTTTTGGTTAATGCTTTATGATTCTGACATCGTCCAGGGGCGCTAAAGATTTCAGCGTCAGCCGTGGAAGTTGGTTTAGGTAATGATTTCGGTGTCTCGAGGGACTCAGTTTTCGTCAATAATTTGTGATTGTGACGTAATCCTCGGGCGCCGAGGATTTCAGCGTCACGCTGGATCTGGGTACCGCGGATGATTTCTGGATCTTGAGGGACTCGCTTGTAGTCAATGATTTGTGATTGTGACGTAGTCCAGGGGCGCTGAAGATTTCAGCGTCAACGGTGGAAGTTGGTTCCTATTATTTTTTCTAGGTCTATAGGGACTCAGTTTTGGTTAATGATTTATGATTCTGAAATCGTCAGCGGTTGACGTTGGTTACAGTGATGGTTTCTAGGTCTACAGGGACTCTATTTTCGTTAATGATTTATGATTTTGACATCGTCTAGGGGCGCTGAAGATTTCAACGTCACGCTGGATCTGGTTGCCGAGGATGATTTCTGGATCTTGAGGGACTTGCTTTTCGTCAATGATTTGTGATTGTGACGTAGTCCAGGGGCGCTGAAGATTTCAGCATCACCGGTGGAAGTTGGTTCCTGTTATTATTTCCTGGTCTATACGAACTCAGTTTTCGTTAATGATTTAGGATTCTGACTTCGTCCAGGGGTGCTCAAGATTTCAGCGTCAGCCGTGGAAGGTTGTTCCGGTAATGATTTCGGGGTCTCGAACGACCCAGTTTTCGTCAATAATTTGTGATTGTGACGTAGTCCAGGGGCGCTGAAGATTTCAGCGTCAACGGTGGAAGTTGGTTCCTATTATTTTTTCTAGGTCTATAGGGACTCAATTTTGGTTAATGATTTATGATTCTGACTTCGTCCAGGGGCGCTGAAGATTTCAGCAACAGCCGTCGAAGTTGGTTCCTGTAATGATTTCGGGGTCTCGAGGGACTCAGTTTTCGTCAATAATTTGTGATTGTGACGTAATCCTCGGGCGCTGAAGATTTCAGCGACACGCTAGATCTGGGTACCGGGGATAATTTCTGGATCTTGAGGGACTCCCTTTTCGTCAATGATTTGTGATTGTGACGTAGACCAGGGGCGCTGAAGATTTCAGTATCAACGGTGGAAGTTGGTTCCTGTTATTTTTTCTAGGTCTATAGGGACTCAGTTTTCGTTAATGATTTAGGATTCTGACTTCGTCCAGGGACGCTGAAGATTTCAGCGTCAGCCGTGGAAGTTGGTTCCGGTAATGATTTCGGGGTCTCGAGGGACTCAGTTTTCGTCAATAATTTGTGATTGTGACGTAATCCTCGGGCACTGAAGATTTCAGCGTCAGCCGTGGAAGTTGGTTCCGGTAATGATTTCGGAGTCTCGAGGGACTCAGTTTTCGTCAATAATTTGTGATTGTGACGTAATCCTCGGGCGTCGAGGATTTCAGCGTCACGCTGGATCTGGGTACCGCGGATGATTTCTGGATCTTGAGGGACTCGCTTGTAGTCAATGATTTGTGATTGTGACGTAGTCCAGGGGCGCTGAACATTTCATCATCAACGGTGGAAGTTGGTTCCTGTTATTTTTTCTAGGTCTGTAGGAACTCGGTTTTGGTTAATGCTTTATGATTCTGACATCGTCCAGGGGCGCTAAAGATTTCAGCGTCAGCCGTGGAAGTTGGTTTAGGTAATGATTTCGGTGTCTCGAGGGACTCAGTTTTCGTCAATAATTTGTGATTGTGACGTAATCCTCGGGCGCCGAGGATTTCAGCGTCACGCTGGATCTGGGTACCGCGGATGATTTCTGGAATCTTGAGGGACTCGCTTGTAGTCAATGATTTGTGATTGTGACGTAGTCCAGGGGCGCTGAAGATTTCAGCGTCAACGGTGGAAGTGGTTCCTATTATTTTTCTAGGTCTATAGGACTCAGTTTTGGTTAATGATTTATGATTCTGAAATCGTCAGCGGTTGACGTTGGTTACAGTGATGGTTTCTAGGTCTACAGGGACTCTATTTTCGTTAATGATTTATTGATTTTGACATCGTCTAGGGGCGCTGAAGATTTCAACGTCACGCTGGATCTGGTGCCGAGGATGATTTCTGGATCTGAGGGACTTGCTTTTTGTCAATGATTTGTGATTGTGACGTAGTCCAGGGGCGCTGAAGATTTCAGCATCACCGGTGGAAGTTGGTTCCTGTTATTATTTCCTGGTCTATACGAACTCAGTTTTCGTTAATGATTTAGGATTCTGACTTCGTCCAGGGTGCTCAAGATTTCAGCGTCAGCCGTGGAAGTTTCCGGTAATGATTCGGGTCTCGAACGACCCAGTTTTCGTCAATAATTTGTGATGTGACGTAGTCCAGGCGCTGAAGATTTCAGCGTCAACGTGGAAGTTGGTTCCATTATTTTTTCTAGGTCTATAGGGACTCAATTTTGGTTAATGATTTATGATTCTGACTTCGTCCAGGGGCGCTGAAGATTTCAGCAACAGCCGTCGAAGTTGGTTCCTGTAATGATTTCGGGGTCTCGAGGGACTCAGTTTTCGTCAATAATTTGTGATTGTGACGTAGTCCAGGGGCGCTGAAGATTTCAGCGTCAACGGTGGAAGTTGGTTCCTATTATTTTTTCTAGGTCTATAGGGACTCAATTTTGGTTAATGATTTATGATTCTGACTTCGTCCAGGGGCGCTGAAGATTTCAGCAACAGCCGTCGAAGTTGGTTCCTGTAATGATTTCGGGGTCTCGAGGGACTCAGTTTTCGTCAATAATTTGTGATTGTGACGTAATCCTCGGGCGCTGAAGATTTCAGCGACACGCTAGATCTGGGTACCGGGGATAATTTCTGGATCTTGAGGGACTCCCTTTTCGTCAATGATTTGTGATTGTGACGTAGACCAGGGGCGCTGAAGATTTCAGTATCAACGGTGGAAGTTGGTTCCTGTTATTTTTTCTAGGTCTATAGGGACTCAGTTTTCGTTAATGATTTAGGATTCTGACTTCGTCCAGGGACGCTGAAGATTTCAGCGTCAGCCGTGGAAGTTGGTTCCGGTAATGATTTCGGGGTCTCGAGGGACTCAGTTTTCGTCAATAATTTGTGATTGTGACGTAATCCTCGGGCTCTGAAGATTTCAGCGTCAGCCGTGGAAGTTGGTTCCGGTAATGATTTCGGAGTCTCGAGGGACTCAGTTTTCGTCAATAATTTGTGATTGTGACGTAATCCTCGGGCGCTGAAGATTTCAGCGACACGCTGGATCTGGGTACCGGGGATAATTTCTGGATCTTGAGGGACACCCTTTTCGTCAATGATTTGTGATTGTGACGTAGTCCAGGGGCACTGAAGATGTCAGTATCAACGGTGGAAGTTGGTTCCTGTTATTTTTTCTAGGTCTATAGGGACTCAGTTTTGGTTAATGATTTATGATTCTGACTTCGTCCAGGGGCGCTGAAGATTTCAGCAACAGCCGTCGAAGTTGGTTCCGGTAAAGATTTCGGGGTCTCGAGGGACTCAGTTTTCGTCAATAATTTGTGATTGTGACGTAATCCTCGGGCGCTGAAGATTTCAGCGACACGCTCGATCTGGGTACCGGGGATAATTTCTGGATCTTGAGGGACTCCCTTTTCGTCAATGATTTGTGATTGTGACGTAGTTCAGGGGCGCTGAAGATTTCAGTATCAACGGTGGAAGTTGGTTCCTGTTATTTTTTCTACGTCTATAGGGACTCAGTTTTGGTTAATGATTTATGAGTCTGACTTCGTCCAGGGGCGCTAAATATTTCAGCGTCAGCCGTGGAAGTTGGTTTTGGTAATGATTTCATTGTCTCGAGGGACGCAGTTTTTGTCAATAATTTGTGATTGTGACGTAATCCTCGGGCGCCGAGGATTTCAGCGTCACGCTGGATCTGGGTACCGCGGATGATTTCTGGATCTTGAGGGACTCGCTTGTCGTCAATGATTTGTGATTGTGACGTAGTCCAGGGGCGCTGAAGTTTTCAGCGTCAACCGTGGAAGTTGGTTCCGGTAATGATTTCGGGGTCTCGAGGGACTCAGTTTTCGTCAATAATTTGTGATTGTGACGTAATCCTCGGGCGCTGAAGATTTCAACGTCACGCTGGATCTGGGTACCGGGGATGATTTCTGGGTCTTGAAGGACTCACTTTTCGTCAATGATTTGTGATTGTGACGTAGCCCAGGGGCGCTGAAGATTTCAGCGTCAACGGTGGAAGTTTGTTCCTGTTATTTTTTCTAGGTCTATAGGGACGCAGTTTTCGTTAAAGATTTATGATTCTGACATCGTCCAGGGGCGCTAAAGATTTCAGCGTCAGCCGTGGAAGTTGGTTTTGGTAATGATTTCGGTGTCTCGAGGGACTCAGTTTTCGTCAATAATTTGTGATTGTGACGTAATCCTCGGGCGCCGAGGATTTCAGCGTCACGCTGGATCTGGGTACCGCGGATGATTTCTGGATCTTGAGGGACTCGCTTGTAGTCAATGATTTGTGATTGTGACGTAGTCCAGGGGCGCTGAACATTTCATCATCAACGGTGGAAGTTGGTTCCTGTTATTTTTTCTAGGTCTATAGGGACTCAGTTTTCGTTAATGATTTAGGATTCTGACTTCGTCCAGGGGCGCTGAAGACTTCAGCGTCAGCCGTCAAAGTTGGTTCCGGTAATGATTTCGGGGTCTCGAGGGACTCATTTTTCGTCAATAATTTGTGATTGTGACGTAATCCTCGGGCACTGAAGATTTCAGCGTCAGCCGTGGAAGTTGGTTCCGGTAATGATTTCGGGGTCTCGAGGGACTCAGTTTTCGTCAATAATTTGTGATTGTGACGTAATCCTCGGGCTCTGAAGATTTCAGCGTCAGCCGTGGAAGTTGGTTCCGGTAATGATTTCGGGGTCTCGAGGGACTCAGTTTTCGTCAATAATTTGTGATTGTGACGTAATCCTCGGGCACTGAAGATTTCAGCGTCAGCCGTGGAAGTTGGTTCCGGTAATGATTTCGGGGTCTCGAGGGACTCAGTTTTCGTCAATAATTTGTGATTGTGATGTAATCCTCGGTCGCTGACGATTTCAGCGTCAGCGGTTGAAGTTGGTTACGGTGATGGTTTCTAGGTCTATAGGGACTCTATTTTCGTTAATGATTAGGATTTTGACATCGTCTAGGGGCGC
Source organism: Populus tremula (assembly GCA_964019445.1). Classification (NCBI taxonomy): domain Eukaryota; kingdom Viridiplantae; phylum Streptophyta; class Magnoliopsida; order Malpighiales; family Salicaceae; genus Populus; species Populus tremula. The sequence continues at coordinate 49,379 of CAXHTJ010001104.1, forward strand.
TGAAGATTTCACCGTCACGCTGGATCTGGGTTCTGGGGAAGATATCTGGGTCTTGAGGGACTCACTTTTCGTCAATGATTTGTGATTGTGACGTAGTCTAGGGGCGCTGAAGATTTCAGCGTCAACGGTGGAAGTTGGTTCCTATTATTTTTTCTAGGTCTATAGGGACTCAGTTTTGGTTAATGATTTATGATTCTGAAATCGTCAGCGGTTGACGTTGGTTACAGTGATGGTTTCTAGTCTACAGGGACTCTATTTTCGTTAATGATTTATGATTTTGACATCGTCTAGGGGCGCTGAAGATTTCAACGTCACGCTGGATCTGGTTACCGAGGATGATTTCTGGATCTTGAGGGACTTGCTTTTCGTCAATGATTTGTGATTGTGACGTAGTCCAGGGGCGTTGAAGATTTCAGCATCACCGGTGGAAGTTGGTTCCTGTTATTATTTCCTGGTCTATACGAACTCAGTTTTCGTTAATGATTTAGGATTGTGACTTCGTCCAGGGGTGCTCAAGATTTCAGCGTCAGCCGTGGAAGGTTGTTCCGGTAATGATTTCGGGGTCTCGAACGACCCAGTTTTCGTCAATAATTTGTGATTGTGACGTAGTCCAGGGGCGCTGAAGATTTCAGCGTGAGCCGTGGAAGGTTGTTCCAGTAATGATTTCGGGGTCTCGAACGACCCAGTTTTCGTCAATAATTTGTGATTGTCACGTAATCCTCAGGCGCTGAAGATTTCAGCATGATGCTGGATCTGGGTACCGGGGATGATTTCTGGGTCTTGAAGGACTCACTTTTCGTCAATGATTTGTGATTGTGACGTAGTCCAGGGGCGCTGAAGATTTCAGCGTCAACGGTGGAAGTTGGTTCCTATTATTTTTTCTAGGTCTATAGGGACTCAGTTTTGGTTAATGATTTATGATTCTGACTTCGTCCAGGGGCGCTGAAGGTTTCAGCAACAACCATAGAAGTTGGTTCCGGTAATGATTTCGGGGTCTCGAACGACCCAGTTTTCGTCAATAATTTGTGATTGTGATGTAATCCTCGGGCGCTGAAGATTTCAGCATGATGCTGGATCTGGGTACCGGGGATGATTTCTGGTTGTTGAAGGACTCACTTTTCGTCAATGATTTGTGATTGTGACGTAGTCCAGGGGCGCTGAAGC